>JAKSZP010017849.1:0-32426 GCA_022478985.1 Massospora cicadina | reverse complement strand
TTTTCAAGTCAACCACCATAATCTAATATATCCCCTACTTGACTTAAACATAAGCCCTAAGATTTCTTAATAGCAATCATTGATCTTCATCATTTTTAATTTTAGCCCAACCAGCTGACAAATCTGGAGTTGGATCCTCTTATTGTTAATTTTGGCACAAATGGCCAACAAATCTGTAATTAAATCCTCTTTTTGTCAATTTCAGCCCAAACTGCTGACAATTCTAGAGTTGGATTCTCTTATATATAATTTCAGCCTGAATGGCCAACAAAACTGGAGTGGTATCCTCTCCCCTTCCTCATGTGCAAACTAAAGTATTGATTAGGTGTATTATATATATATTTACTATTTTTAGTATATACTTTTTTTATTTATATATTTTTCTTTTTATTTAACCAAGGCAAGACAATCAGGGGACAGGCATTACTAAAAGAAAGAAATGAAAGAAAGGAATGACATGAAACCTGAACAGGGTCAACTTCATTGAAGAAAGTTTTTTCCACCTCCAGATCAGGACTCAAATTTTTCTGGTTAGATCATGGGTAAGGTTTTCGTGTTATTAGACCTAGTAACCGCCAATAGCTTCCTTTAGCTGGCACCCCAATTGATGTGCAAAGGGCAGGAATTGAACCCGCAACCTTCAGGTTGGTAGTTATATGCCCTACTGACTCGCCTTCCACCCCCCTATGTTTTCTTTTCTTCTTTTATTTACTATATTTTATTTTATCTTGCAATGCTGATATTTTATATATTTTTTAATTGGCCAAGCTCTTAAACCTTTTTATAAGCTTAAGGTAGACACATTTGTATATATAATTGGCCCTAACATGACTTGTCTTATCTATGTTGGTCAAGTTATGCAATTCAGCCATTATAATGACATTGTTAAGGCTGATTAGGTCTTCAATGTTTTTGTTCAAAGCATCCAGCTCAGTCCAAACATAATTTTTAAATCACTGTGTTTTGAATTTAAGTCCAGGTAATTAATTCAGTGTGAAGTGGCATGAATAGTGAGTCTTTCTGTGCTTTCTGATGTAAGGTCAATCAGGCTTGTTGTATCCACATGAGCTCCCCCCACTGTGATAAGATCCAGGGAGTAGGAGGTACTTGTATCAGAGCTAATTTCCATCTTGTTGCAATTTCGTCTGGCCAAATCTGCCAGAAACTGGTTATGTTGGTCATTTTCAGAAAGTGTCACCAATTTTGAGTGAGCACCAAATTTAAAATTTCAAGGATTGCTTGCTTGATTAATTAATTCCTGCATGCTTAATCAGGCTGACGTTTGGCCAAATATCCTCAATTTTGCGAGTGGCTTAGGGTATTTTGACAGTTCAGAAACTTAATAGGCATACTCAAAAGGCTCCAACTTTTCTGGCAAATTTTGGGCTTAATTTTCCCTTCATAATTAGGAACTTCAACCAAGGCAAGCAAAGTTACAAGCTGTAGATCCTGAGATCCCAGCTTACTGACGCTCTTAAAAGGGACGTAAGATACAACTAGAAAGAAGATTAAATAAGATAAATCTTTATTAGACTAGGTTATGTGATAATTATTTCTAGGTCAGGTGCTGGTATTTATACCTCTAGGGCATCCCCTGGCCACATTCAAGTGCGCAATCTCACAAATTATTTTCCACCTCAGTTTGGCCCTTGAACTGATATGACTGAGACCTATTGTAGGTTTATTAGTGGCAAAATATTCTCTTTTTTTAGTACTAGATGGTCCCAACCCGAGGGGGGGGCAAAATAATCTCTTATTTGGGAGGATTTCAGGGACAAAAATCTCAACAATGAGTGTGCAAAATGGTCCTAGGATCATCTCAAAATGAGTTTCGTCATACTGCTGACAAAGTATGAATTCTGGGAGATTTTGAGGTCAATTTAAGAAAGTGGTGTACCCTTAATCAGGACATTGACAGGCCTCTCTTGATAGCACTAGGAACTACCATTTGGGCATTCCATGTGCAAGTGCTATAGTGCCAGTTACATGTTTCAACATATGAAAATTATTTTAGGACTAGCTCAAAATATGTTTCTGTCATACAGCTGATGAAAATAACTCCCTAATTGGGATGTTAACTGGCCCTCTTAATAGAACTAGGTACTCCCATTTGGGCAGTCCATGTGCAAGTATTATCATGCCAATTATGCATAATAACATACAAAATTTGCCATAGATGGGAAAGTATTTTTGACCAGTCAATCATGTTTTCATCATACACCTGACAAAAACGACTCCCTAATTGGTATGTCAACTGTCCTTTTAATAGCACTAGGTACTCCCATTTGGGCAGTCCATGTGAAAGTGATATTGAGCCAATTATGAGATCAACATAAAATTTTGCCCTAAGGTGGGAAAAGGATTATATTCTTTTCATCTATTCATTCATGTGATTTGTAAACGTTATCTTTGGGTTGATCCCTAATAATATCACATGCTGATTTCTTGATATTGGTCCCAATTAGTTGGGACTAGTTACCAAGGTTTGATGCAGTGATAATCAGCCCAACTGTGCAAGTGTATTTGGCCAAGATTCAGATAGAATAATTGATTTGAATTAACATTGAGTTAATCAGCCCAAGCCATGTATTTGCAGAGAAGATCAGCCTGAATGTGCAAGTTTATTCAACCTGAGCTTTTGATAATTAAATTGACATTGTGATAATCAGCCTGAGCCGTGTTATTGCAGAGAAGATTGGCCTAATTGTGTGAGTTATTCAGACCAAGCTTTGATAATATAATTAACTCCATGTTGCGATAATTGGCCTGAGCTGTGTTATTGCAATAGGCTTTGATTGGAATATTAGCTTAGGCATTAGGAGGATAATCGGCCTGATTTTTTGGTCTTTGTATAATTTATTTTTGTCAGTCAACTTTCAGAATCTAACAGTCGCCCGCCATTATTTTTTTGCTTTGTACTGTACATAAATGCAATGTTTGTGTTGCCTTACCAGTGCGTTGAGGCGAGCGGACACCTCTGACCACTTGTGACCCAAAGCTGGGCTGTATCCTGCATCAGGGACATTAGACTCCAGGTGTTCACCTCTGTAAGCATGCACATAATGACTGTGGAGGCAGCCCGAGAGTGATGTGATGAGAGGTGGTGTGCCTGGCAGATGGTGTTCGCTTTGAAGCTTGACCAGGTAGTAAGTGGGTCTTCACAGAACGATGTGGCGAACTTTAATGCCAAAGTTTTGATGTCCACCCATGAGGAAAACCTGGGCGACGTGATCTCATCTGGGCGAAGTTTGCACCACTTTAGCACCTGTGCCACTGGGTGTGAAAAAGAGAAGGAAATTGACACCAACCTGTGGTCAGAGAAATCAATCTTTGTCATCATAAAGTGTGCAACCAGGAGACCAAAAGTTCAACGGGGCAAGAATAAGGTCAATGCGGGACATAGACCTCAGCTGACTATTGTGCACATGGGGACGGGACATGTTGGAGAGCAGTAGTGCATCTTTAGGTAGGGTATCAATCATCCCTTTTGCAAATTTTGCAATTATGCTACATTTGTAATTCTACTAGTGTGCCAGGCCAAACAGTTTGAAGACTACTGGACCTTGCTCTTTTGCCTTCATTTGCATACCTTTCACTACAGGTCCACAGGCAACTCCCCAATCCAGCAGATCACCAACTTCACTATGGCAGATTGACCCCTCTTGGTGTGCACCAGTGGTTCTCTTCCCCTTTCCTGGGCGGCCTGACCTCTTGCTTCTCCACCTCATGGCTAATCCCCGCTTGTCCATCACTGGCTCCACTGACTGGGCAAATTCCTGTGGGGTATATCCTGTAGATCCAGGTTAGGAGTTGGTAGCGCCTACCACTCCTAGGTGCATTAACCCAGCACCTAATTTTGGGGACCTTTAAATCCACTCTTAAATGTCAAGTGTCACTACAACTCTTAAAACACAGATAAAAGTAGGTAAAGGAAGATATTTTATTAGAATTAAAATCCAACTCTTAAATAGGGTGGCTAAAATATGAATATTGTGTTTATACTGGTGTATAATTATAATGAGGAATATAAAGGGGAACATGGGTGTGGAGGTTATGAATTCATTGAGGTTTCATCGGTGGCAGTTGGTTTACAAAATGCTATATCATATGGCATTCGTCAGCTTATGGGTAATTGATTAGATTCATTAGATATAGTTTATATATCACATGTGAGGTAGCATCTTGATGTGGATCAATTTGACCTAAAGTGGACTTGCTTCACTCCTACTCACCTCCTAAAGTGGTCTCAGATTGACAATCAATCAACTTGTTGATTTAAAGTTTTTCTGGTTTCATCAATTCAGCAATAGTTCGATTTTTGGAAAGAAAATCCAATTGGTAATCTCATCATGTAATAAATTCATATCAGTATTTACAATCCACTCGCCAATATTGGCATCTCAACTAGTAAAATAAACAACATTATACCAATTTGAATCAATTACGCTCTTCAGACAACCTCTTGACCTTGTAAGCATAAATCCTACAAAATTAAAGCATTTGAGACTATACTCCTGGGTGTGTAAAATCTAATCTTTGACTCAACACTGAGGTTAATGCTGAGCTTAATCCTTAGCCAAGGCTGACCTCAACTAGGAATGTAAATCCAACAAACCCCAAAGTGGCTTTTAGAATGCAAAGTTCTATGTACCCCTGAGGGGGGGCAGGTGAAGAAGGCCAGTGGTTGGTGGCTGGGTTGGCCCAGCAAATCATGTTGCCCACCACAAATGGGTCAGGAGGAAGTGGGAGGGAATTAATGGCTGAGAAGAATTCTCAGCAAGCCTATACACAGGTTGGAGCATAAATATTAAATGATAGCGTGCACTTCGTTGTCAACAAAAAGGACACTACAAGCACATGGCCATTGAGGTACAAATTTTTAGAAATGAATTTAAAATTATGTGTCACACATATAAGCACCCCACAGTGTGGTGACTAAAAAGAAAGGAAGGGGAGGAGCATGGGTGCGCATGTTTCCTTGGCACTGTGTGGACAGTGGGTTTCCTAAATGGCCAGGATGTCCACAGGTAAAGTATTTTTTAAAAAACTCCGTTTTATTAGTCAAGGATGGCAAGGCCTTGAGTCCAGAGATGTCAAATGTCCCTATTGTGAAGGCTCCCCCACCGCACCTTAGGTGCTATGGGAAGGGCCCCCTTGCTCATCTTTTGGCTCATTTTCAACATGAACCATGGCAGCATGTGTGTGGGAAGCAATAGAGTCAGTTGAGTCATAGCAGACCTTTAGGACACTATCAACTTTTGGCATGGTTCTTGTTTTTAGAGGAATTTACTTCTGCCAAATTTTCAGGTTACTGTGCTCCTGCTGTGCACCATAGAAGGTCAACAAAAATTTGGGAGGGAAATGGGTGGTAGAATCGGTTTCAATTGATGCTTGGTAAGTTTTCTCAGGTAAATCTGACTCACCCATTGGGTCATCAGGTTGGTTGGACCAATCTGATTGGTGCTCTAATTCTCAAACCACTTCTTAAGTGAATCACCTGATGTTGTCTTGGGTCTGAGCAGGCGGGATCATAGACGCAGCTGTGGCCGCTGCCTTGGCTGCTGCTCTGTGGGCCTGCTTAGCCTTCTTGTGCTCCTGCGGGGACAAAGGTTTGACCTGAATGTAACACCCCTGCGCGCCCCACAGGAAGGCGGCTTTGGTGTCAATAGCTAGTTCATAATGGGAATCTGCACTTCCCATTGCGTTGTGGAGGTTTTGGTTTGCATGATGCCCTCTTTGGAAGGGAAAGTGCGGGCCTTGTGGCCAAAAGCATGACAAAAGGTGCAGATAGGGGGCGTGCTATCTACTGTGATGTGGAATAGGCAGGATTCCTGCCCATCAATAAGCACAACTATGGTGTGAGGTATTTGGGTATAGTCTTCTACAACTACCATGGTGGGGATCATAGCAATTTATTTGCCCATGCACATGTCCAGAATAAGCGTAAAGCATCATATTTTGAAGGAGTGAAGTTCTCCATATGCCTTAAGCCCAGCCATGAGGTGGTGCTCCAGCACTATGCGCATAACTTTTGTGGGGAGGAAGTTGAATGTAACAAAATTTGGTTTGATTTGGTCCATCAAGTGAGTTTGCTTTGACCATCCATTGACCATCCAGGAGGTCTACCACCACACGCTCCTGTGCGCTTTGTCTGCTGCATCTTTAGTTTCAAACTCAGGATCCAACCAACCGCAGGTCTTGGAGTGTGGTGCTATGTATACTGCTTTCAGAAAATGGTTGTGCACATCTCCACATAACTTTTCCTAAAGTGCCATTTGATTAATATCCAGGTAAACTCAAAGCCCATGCTCCACTGATGAAAGGGGCTGAGAATGTGGAGTTTTGATTTGGTTACATTTCTCTTGACAGGCTAAAATCTCTGGGGAAATACTAGCTGCCAGTTTTTTATTTTTATCTAGGCCACAGGTGTCACCGGGGAAGTTGTGAATTTTAGACAGTGCAGAGTACAATTTTGTTCCCATTACTTTGCTAGCCTAACTGCTACCCAACATTGGGTGCACACTAATCTCCTTAAATTTTTAAAATTATTGTGGGGAAGGCTGACCAGGGGACAGACACTTCCAAAAATAAACACAAAAAAACGAAACTCAGTAACAGGGAAGGCACCCCAGAGAAGCAATGCTATCTCCTGTTGCCAGTGGGAACGCCACTATGGGGAGGAGGGGGGGAAAGTGTAAAGGGGCTGTAACCATAATTGAACACATGTGGAGGAAGGGGTCCGAGTTGATGAGCCAGACTGGGAACCAGGAGGAGACCAACTGACAGCGACGCGGTGGGAGGTACCCAAACATCCACGCTTGAAAGTGGCCCATCAAATGGGACCGGAATCTGTGGACAGCTTCTGGGAGGGTGGGGGTGGAGCCTGCGATGGCATCCAAGACAATCGTGTGGATAGTCCACATGGCGATTGCGACCACCAGAGCATGGAGGGAGGGTGGAAGAGGGGATACCATGGATATAGCAAACATATCCCTTGACAGACTGAAGGGATGTTCCTGGTCCTGGCCAAGCAGATGTTGAACTTCGCGCCATATCTCTTCAGAGGTAGGGCACTTCTCCAGGCTGTGGAACAGCGTTCCATACCAGCCACACATGACGCAGGATGAGTGTAAAGCGTTAGAGCGCTCAGCTGTATGGTACACCCACCTCAGGCAGCGCCACACATGGGAACGGATATGAGGCAGCAACAGAGGGTGGTGTGCATATTTCCAAATAGTCTTATGGGTCTCAAGGGAATAAGGGATGTCCATCATGTCCAGGAAGTCCACCCTGGCTTGGAAATGGGGCCGTGTGGGGATCAAGCCATCTTGAGTGGGTAGCCCCTGTACCTCCTGTGTGAACTGAGGAGAGGGGTGGCCTCTCTGGGCTGTGTGCCACAAATACGGATTCTCCGCTCAGCGCTCCACATGGAGAGAAGGATTCATTTGAAGTGGGTTTTAGTACCGTGAGGACCTGTGGCCGAAGGGTGTGAAGCCAGGTATTTCATCAAGGAGTGAGGGTGTGAAGGATTGGTAAGGCCCAGGTCGTGGGAGAAGTTGGAGCGGGCCGCGCAGGACCAGTGTTGGGAGGGGAGTGTAGGGGCGGTGACGGCCGCAATCAAGCTGCCCAAGATCTTGTCAGCATGGGCTTTAAAGTTGAGCAGGCCCATGCCACCACGATGATGAGGGCCAAACATGACCTCAAGCCGCACTGGCAGTGGGCGGCCTGACCAAAGCCACCCTTGCAGAAGGGCATACATAAATTTAAAAAACCTGGGGAGAAGGCGATGGCATGGGCTCCAATCAAATCTCTGGAGAGGAGCATAGAGTTGGCTAAAACAACCCTGCCAGTAAGGGAAGTAGGGTGGGCTCTGAGGGAGGCAATGCGCTTCGTCACGTTGTCTAGAATATGACTTTCCTTTACTGCTGAGGCATACCCGCCTGCCTCCACCCACACCCCCAGATGGCGAACAGGCCCAATGGTAGGGCGTGGCACGAAGGGGAGCACAAGTGGGGCGGCGTGGGGTGGGCAGGGAAGGCGAGCACATGTGCAAGCAGATGGGTTGGGCTGGACACAGGTCGCTGGGGCCCAGCAGGTTTGATACTGACCAAGGAGGATGATTTCGTTTTTGGAGGCGTTCAGTGCAGCATTACTTACCCAGGAATAAACCTGGATGAGAGCTTCAAGCACGCGTGCATCTTGATTATTAGACACCCCAACCACACAATCATCAGCAAACGCCATCATCTTGCCTGGGGCTTGGCCTGGTACATGGACCCCAGTGAGGCGGGTATTCACGTTTCAAAGTAGTGGGTCAAGGCTGAAGTTATATAAGAGTGAACTATGGGGGTCCCCTTGGTGTAGGCCCCTTTGAGGGCGGACTACTTCCGTGAGGAAGCCAGGGCCACGCACTGCCATTGTTGCAGATTTCATAAGCATCATCACCCAGCTGATGAAGCGAGGGGGTAAGCAGAATTGGTGGAGGCAGGCCCTGAGGTATTCCCAGTTTACTCTATCATAGGCCTTCTGTTGGTCCAAGAATACTAGTGCCCCAGAGGCTGTGGACTTGCATGCTTTAGTCACAGAGTGCACATTGTCCCAAATCGACCTTATGGGTATGAAACTGAATTGTTCTGAGGAGATGGTGGCATAGGATACAATCCCTAGATGGTTAGCCATGATTTTAGTTATAATTTGGGTGTCAGTGTTAGTTAGAGAAATGAGGCGCCAGCTGGCTAGGTCTAGCTTATCTCCTTTCTTGTTGAGTGTAATGGTGAAGGCCTCTTGCCCTCCTGGTAGAAGGCGCGTATCCAGAAGGCTCTGGTTAAGGGAGGCAAGCAGCAGTGGGGATAGATATTTGAAATACTTCTTATAGAACACATTTGGAATGCCATCAGGGCCAGGGCATTTCAAATTTGGTGCACCGCGGATGGCGAACCAGAGTTCATCTGGAGTAATCAAATTCATTAACTCAGGGTATTGGAAAATGGTGCAGATGTGAGTGCTATCGAGAAATTCCGCCATTTCAGCTGGTGAAATTGGATCAGATTGGTACAACTTGGAGTAATACTTTTGTAATTTGATCATCACTTTGGCTGGCATATCTGCGACAGAATTGTCTGATCTCTGCACCTGTGTGCAAGCCACACTCTGGCGCAGTGTAAAGAATTTTTTAAAAAATATATGGAGCATGTGGCACCCTCTGTAATGTGTTTGGCCCTGTACTGAACTCAAAACCAATGTTTGTGTTGCCTTTCAAGCGCTTTGAGGTGGGCGGCTGCTTCTGCCCACTTCCAGCCCCAAGCAGGGCTGTAGCCTGTGGCTGGGATGTTGGACTCCAGGTGTGCCAACTTTGCCAGAGCGCGCGAGATGACAGCTGAGGTAGCTTGTGAGCGTCGGGAGGAGAGGTGGTGAGCGTGGTGGATGGTATCCGCTTTGAAGGCTGACCATATGGAAATTAAGTCCACACAAAACGGTGTAATAAACTCTTTTGCTGAAGTCACAGATTCCACCCATGTGGAAAATCCTGGCAACGCGAGTTCGGGTGGGCGGAGTTTGCACCAATGTGGAGCCCTAGCCACTGTGACGGGTATGTGGTAGGTTATTGAGACCAGCCAGTGATTGGAGAAATCGATTTTTGATGTGTGGAAGTGGGAAATATGGGATCAAAATTGCACCAGCATGAGGATAAGGTCGATGCAGGACATGGACCTTAACTGGCCGTTGTGGATGTGGGGACGCGTCATGTTCTTGAGCAGCGGAGCTTGCTGTGGCAGCGCGTCAAACAATCCAAGGGTGGCCTTTAGAACGCGAAGTTCTACGTGACCCTGGGGGTGTGGGATGAGGAAGGCCAGCGGTCCGTGGATGTGTTTAACCAACAGTTCATGTTGCCAACTATGAAGGGGTCAGGGGTAACGGAAGGGATTTGACCAATGAGAAAAATTCCCAACGCTTTCATGCACAGGTCAGGGCATAAATGTTGACAATAGCATGCGTCACGTCAGCCCAGGAAATTTGACCACAAGGACTCGGCCATTAAGGAAGGATTCAGATGATAAAAATTTGAAAAAATTGTTTTTTTTGAACAAGCACCCCACAGTGCTCAGACCAGAAGGAAAGGGAAGGGAGGAGCATGGTTTTCCAAGCATCCTCAGAACCTTGTGGACAGTGGGACTACTGGATGGCCAGGATGTCCATGGGTAAATTTTTTTGTAAAAAACTCAGTTTCCTAGCCCAGGATGGCGAGACCTTGAGTCCAGCGATGTTCAACGTCCCTAAAGTGAAGGCTCCCCCCATCACACCTTAGGTGCGAGGGGGTGGGCACCTGGGCCCACCAGCCTCCTCTGGATCCCCATGGGCCTTCATAGTGGTGCAGGTGTTTGCAGAAATGCTATCAGTAGATTTGTTAATTTTGGCAGACAGGTTTGCATTGGCTTTTGCCTTCGCTTTTGGTTTCCCCGCTGTCAAACGAATTTTTTGTGGTGCAGTCAAGTTTGGTGCACCAATGTTCGGGTCAAAAAAATTTTTCTGGTAGGTTGGAGACTGAATTGGTTCCAATTGGGGCTTGGGCGCAAATGTCAGGTGAGATCGAGTCACCCATCAGATCCTCAGATTGAGTGGCCCAATCAGCTTGGGCTTCCCAAACTGATTGGTTGAGGGATTCCCAAGTTGCTTCCACCGCGAAGGTTTCAATGTCCTCCTGGTGTTGGGAGTGTGGGATAGCAGAGGCGACATTGGCCGCTTCCTTGGCCATGGCCCTGTGGGCCTGTTTGGCCTTCTTTCGCTCTTGAGGGGAGACAGGCTTTATTAGTAAGTAGCAGCCTTGTGCTCCCCACGGGAAGGCCTCTTTGGTACTGGTGGTTGGTTCATAGTGAGCCTCCCCGTTGGTCATGGCTGCCAAGGGGTGCTCTTGGAATGTGATGCCCTCCTTGGTGGGGCATGCATGTGCCTTATGGCTAAACATGTCACAGTGGGTGCAGATGGGGGGTGCGCTGTCCACGGTTACCCAGAAAGGGTGGGTGGTATGCCCCTCAATATTAATAAAAGTGGAGTGCGGGATCTTGGTTAGGTCCTTTGCAATCTCCTCATTTGGGGTCAGAACTGCAATGGCTTTGCCAGTGCACAGGTGTGGCATCAGCGTAAAGCGTTACATCTTGAAGGATTGTAATTCGCCATATATAGTGAGACCAGCTTTCAGGTGCTGCTCCAGAACGGCATGCTTGACCATGGTGCAGAAAGTTGAACGTGAGGAAAATTTGGTTGGATCTTGTCCATCTGGTGCACTTAGTTTTGATGACCTGCTGCCCTTTGGGGGAGGTCGATCACAACGTGCACTGCAGCAGCTTCATCTGCTGCCTCCTTGTTTTTGAAAATGAGATCCAGCCAACTGCATGACATGGAGTGAGGTGCGACGTACACCACGGTCAGGAAATGAATGTGTACATCCCCACAAAATTTTTCTACAATGCCATTTGCTGAATATCCAGGAACACCCAGACTCCATATTCCACTGACAAGAGTGGTTGAGAGTGCGGCGTGTTGATGTACTGGTTACATCACGCCTGCCAAGCGAGGATTTCTGGGGAAATAGTAACTACCAGTTTTTTATTTTTATCTAATCCGCCGGTTTCTCTAAGGCGTTTGCAAATGTTAGAAGTTGCGGGCCTACCACCTGTGCCCTTTACCTTACTTGCCCAACTGCTCCCTGACATGGGCGCAAACTAATCTCCTCTGTGAGATTATCAAACTAAAGTCAGACTTGAATCAAATAGGTTGCAAAAGTGATTGCAAAGAGAGAAAAGTTCCATTAATCTCCTTAAAGAGATTATCAAACCTACCTAGTCTTGAATCAAATTTGTTGCAATTAGTGATTGCAGTGAGAGAAAAAAGTTTAAATCAAGGAGCTAAAATTATGAATATATTATATGTATGGAAGCCTAAACAATTCCCAAATTGTTAGGATGGGATTGAGACCTAATTTACCATAATACTATATTGCTAAGCTATAAATCACCATGTTTTGTTAAAATAGATTGGTGGAATTCAACAACTGTTCCTATTATCTCAATTTCATATGAATTGAAGAATAAAAATTGTTTTTACGGTAAGCTCTTGTTTATCTTGTGTTGAAAAGTGGTCTCTGCACAGGTTCATGAGGGTTTGTTTATTAACAATACAGCTTCCTGTATTATAACATGAAGCATGAATATGTGCTGGTAATTGTTCAACTAAAACCTGATCTTAGTTCAATATAGTATTTATGCACTTCCGTCCTATAATAAATAAACCAATTAATAGTAAAATTTAGTACAATCAAGGACAAGATAATTTTATTAGGTAGATAATTTCACATATATAGGTCATAGCTGGCGACCTAGTGCCCACCTGTTTACATCATTGACATCAGTTCCTGGAGAATAGCTTTTATTCATTATCAGGCATCGCTCTTTATTGGGTGAAGTTTATTTCTAGAGGTTGCGCCTCACTAATATTAACTTATTTTTTAATGTCTAAATGGGCTCCTCATTAACATGAGTCGAGCCCAATCAATGTTACAGGGGTCATCCCCAATAACAAATATTAATATCTTGAGGAGGATTAATGGTCCTAAAAACTATCAGGAGATGATTTCAATAGTAATTTAAGTCATATGAAAACTGGTGGTTAGCGCCAAGGGTAATTAATCATTAATTTACTATTATTTATTACAAAATATTATTATCAGCCAATCAGCAACTGATACCAAGAGTTTTTAAAATTGAGGCATTCATTTGCCATCTATCACTTAGTATTTTCTCTCCAGCCTTTCTTGAATTCTCTCGCCTCCCACTATTAGCCTTAGCATTTGACTTATTGTGAGGCTCTCCTAGTAAACCTAATATTTTACCTTGCTATCCCTAGTATAAATTTAAATTAAACTAATCCTTTCTCCAGCAAAGGTCAAGGCTGGTGAACTTAGGGGTAACTTTGGCCCCCTTTCTCTTGAGCAGCACGACGTACTGAGCATACTGCATCTGCCCTACTGTTGAATTCTGGGCTGGCACCAAGTGAGCAACCCAAACGGCCAGAATTCTGACAATTAATGCTCTACAAAGGGTTTATGCACAACTTTGAGTTTTCACCATTTAACTTGGAGAGGGTATCTCTCTTTTTTCACGCTGTGCTCCTCAGCGCTCTCTTTCTGGGGTTAATCCCCAATGCCAGCTACCAACGCCAATGGCCTTTATGGGGCTGTTTCCAATGCCAGATATCAATGTTAATAGTCTTTCTGGGGCTAATACCTGATGCAGGCCAACCTGAGCCTGCTTATTCCCCTGATAATTCTGAAGGGGGTGAAAAGGATCTCTCTTAATTTAGGGTTTAGATTATGAGGTGGCTTATTGACACTGGTTCTTTTTTGGCCACAAGTTCTGACCGCCTTACTTCAGCAAGCTGCTGTCAGTTAAAACTAGGCGATAAAGTATTCCAGAATCATGTTTTTTATTTCCAATGAAGATGAGAGGTGGTATCGACAATCTCTATGAATCCTGAAATTATAAAAGGCTTGCATGTGGCTCCCAAAATCAGCTTTTAGTTAATTGGGGTTGGCTGCCAATTAACATGCCTGATTTTGATATCAATATTGTTTATTGGTAGTAGTATTAATTTTTATTTAAGCTCCTCATTAAATTAAGTTGAGCTATTATGACAAACTACCATTTGGTTCAAGCCCATCTTAAATTGATTTAAGCCATTCTAATAAATTTTAATTTAGTTACTCATGAAATTGAGTAAATCTATTTTTGATGATTAACAATTATGAGAAAGTAATCTTGAAGTGTGCTCCACATTCAACTGGGTTGAGCGACTTTCATCTATCAGAAATTACAAATTTGTTGGGGATCATCCTCGATAGCGCCTAGAATTTTGACTTACTAGTGAAGCAATGCTGAGGAGCCCCTCAAAGCACGCACTGCCAGAAACTAATGCAAATAACTTTCCCTGAGTCTCTAAACCAACTGACAAGAGGCCAAGATCAGGATGAAACAAAGGGGAAGGCCTCCAACCAGGCACTGAAAGTGTAAGTTGCTGTAAATACTGAGCACACCCAAACTCTCATTATAGGATCAGTTAGAAGTTTATCTACCCTTTGCTCTTAATTTTATCTTTATGTGGAAATTACCAATGCTGGCAACCACTGCTAATGATCTATCACATAAACTAAGCATTCAATTGCTCTCTGCCTCCTACGTCCTTGCTAGCAACCACTGCCAGATGACCCCTGTCCTGGCTCTTGACCCCTAGCTGAGGCTTGAGGGGTTTCTGTCAGTCAACGCCCTTTATTGGGTGAAGCGTCTTACTTGGGGTCGCACCTAATAATATTAAATATTTATTAGATGCCAAATTGGGCTCCTCATTAACTTGAGTTGAGCACATTCAATGTGTCAGGGATCATTCCCAATAACAATTATTAGTATTTTGAGGAGGATTAATGGTCCTAAAGACTATCAGGGATCAATTGTGATAGTAATTTGAGTTTCATGATTACCAGTGACTAAAGCTAAGGATAATTAAACATTAATTTAATGTTGCATATTATGTATTATTATTAGTAAATTTGCAATAAATGATGAGAGTTTTCTCAAAGGTGAGGCATCCATTTGCCATCTATCACTTAGTAATTTCTCTCCTGCCTTTTTCAAAAATTCTCTTGCCTCCCAATATTAGCCTTAGCATTTTATTTATTGTATGGGTCTTTTAATAAATCTTATATCTTACCTTACTATCCCTAATCATGATTTAATTTAACTAATACCTTCTCCAGAAAGAGTTGAATCTGGCGAACTTGGTAAGGACGTTGGCACCCTTTCTCTTAGACAGCGTGATGTACTGAGCATACCACATCTGCCCTACCGTTAGGTTTTGGGCTGGCACCAAGTGAGCAACCCAAGCGGCCAGAACATTGACATTCAACCTGCAGCATTTGACATGCTATTGGTCAGAACTTCCTCAGCTCAATTTCCAAGTGTAGGCGATTGTGGGAATCCTGCTTGGTAATGCTTTCAGGTACAAATGCTTGGTAAGATTCCACAAACAATTTGTTTGATTAATTGTGCTAAAAGATATGACAGAATTACATTATTTTTACTACAAATAAAATAAGTAATTATTCCCAAGTAGGAACTTGGGTGTGAAAGAACAATCCTTTATTAGACGCTTTCCCCTAGTATTTAGGGTCATTGAAGGCTAATAGTGGTATTAGAAATAAATTTGGTATTGGTGGGGTATTGAGGCTTAGACGTTTTAATGATTCGACCCACCAGTGCTCTGTAAATTCTCATCACCTTGTCTGGGCTTGAACCAATATGATTGGTCCACCGCAGTTAGTATAAAATTATGGGGAAGAGATTTAATATAGCGCACCCATTCGTTTTAAATGTAAACTTCTCACAGCTAATCTCCACCAGTTTTGGACCATGATTGGTGTTTGGGCGCCTCTCAACTCAGGAGGGGCATTCTGCTGAGGGTTGGGAGATATAAGGGTGACTCAATCATCCATAGTTGATGGAAGGCGAGGAGTAAAGCAATTACTCTGAGTCAAATCATTTCTCCAAGAGTCTAACAATTTTGTATGTATTAATTTTGGACTATTTTTGCCCAAAACATTCTTCTCTCAAAGATGAGAGGGAAATTATCTTACATCACCCCCCCAAGAATGTTTATGGGAGAATAGGGCCGTAGGAAGCGGCCATGTAGCCAGTTGATGAAAATCCCTGTAGCCAAGGATTTGATAGAATACTCCGCACCTCTCTTGTAGGTGATGAAAAAAGGGTTTTTTCAAATTCGAATCAAGTTTAAAACTTCTAGAAGTGATGCTTTTATAATATCATGAACCAGATCAGACACTTGGAAGGAATTCAGGGGGCCCAGAGCTCATTGGAAGCCTGCCCTTGTTTAGTCATAGTTTTAGTTAAGCTAGTCATGACCTAAGATTGGATGTGGATAATGCGCTGAGCCAATCTTCTCATGGCTTTCTCAGGTTTCTCAACTCTATAGTAGAAAACATCTTTAGCTAAAAGGGCAGGTATTCCTTGTTTCCGCCCATACAAAACCTGTAATGGGAACATCTTAAGGATCTGATGATAACTAATCTGGTATGCCATAAGAGCATTAGGTAGGAATTGATCCCAGTGAAGTGGATCAGAGGATGTTATTTTGCGCAGGATGGTAGCCAAGGTTCCATCTGCTCTATCCACGGTCCCATTAAAGAGGGATTATATGGAGACTAGAAGAGTTGATGGGCTTCCATGAAGGAAACAGGTTTTGACTACTCTGGAGGTAAAGTTCTTACCATTGTCGCAGAGTAGTATCTGAGACAGCCATGGTGAGTGAAGATGTTTTGATGTAAAAATGTGGCAGTGGCCTTAGCCTTTTGGACTGCAATAACCACAGCTTTAATCCACTTAGTAAAATGGTCAATGCCAACTAATATATATCTGTTTCCATCGGCAGTCTGTGGGAGGGGACCTACCACATCCAGGCTGATGGTATGGAAAGGTTTTTGGGGGTAGTTGGTTGATATTGATATTTAATCTTAGAAATAAACTGCTTCTTACATATGAGGCAGGCTTCAAATCTTCAACATTAGTTTTCATAATGCCTTTCAGGAAGACAGCAAGTTAGAATTAGACCAGCCTGCCAGCCCAGGTGCCGGAGCACCAGGATGGCAAACCAGAATTCCAAAGGCATTGCTGCTGGTACAACGGATATGAAACTAGAGAGGATATTCGCCAATAAAACTGCTGATGAGCCAGAATCTCATACAGGCACATAATGAAATACCAGGCGAGTATGGCTGTTAACCCAAGGGGTGTGTGAGTGCCAGCAGAAAGGGCGGTTTAATTTTCAACATGGAAAAAACTAAATTTAGGGAAAGGTTTTTAATGGAAAATAAAGGAAAAAAATTGATTAACATTTTCTCAGTGCGATGCAACTGATTAAATAGTGGTTAATTAATGTGGGAACAAGCTGGGAACAGGTCCCTCAAGTTTGACTTAACCGGCGAAATATTTGGGGATGGGGGCAGATAATCTTAATAGGAACTAACATCAAAGGATTTGGTGGTAGGCCAAGTCGCTGTTGGTTCAACCTCAAATGCCTGAACTGAGATTTGACTACATTTCCAGCAGTTGGCACAACGGCATCTGGCATGATGAGCAATGGGGATCCCCCAGGGCCACCCTACGTAGGGGCAGTCCCAATTGGTTGGGAATGGGTTCAGGATGCCCAACCTGACTGTTCTCAGTCACTGAGCTGTTAATTCAGTCAAAAGTGCTGTGTCAGCCGCAACTCCCAATTTGCTGGATGGGAGTTGCACATCTGGGATCATCCCCAACAATTTTTAGTGGGGTTTAATTTTGATAAACACTGCTGGGCAAATCGAATCTGTCAGAAATTCTGGCTGATACTCAATATATATCCCTCTTTGGCTATGCGGATTCCAATTGTCAGGCTTAATTTCCATCAGTTTTGAGCGATCAACTTTAGTTCAGTGATCTCAGCACAGATTTCCTTAATCTTTCTAACAAGTTCAGCCGAGGTGAACAAAGGTACTGGGGGAGGGGTCCAGAGAGGGGGGGCCATTACCCAGAGCTCATCTACCATGTGGGAGAGATCACCCTGGGTGACAAGGGGCATGGCCACCCTCTTTGGCCCCTTTTTGCTCATAAATAGGAAGAGCGACCAATCTACACACAGGGGACGTTCCCCTGGACTTACAATGCCTCCTCAATGATACTGCTCCCAAACCACTTGTTGATTGGTTGACTGGATATAAATCGTTGGTAATTATAAATCAAAAATATCCTAAATATATCCAAACTCGGGATTCATGGCCTAGCAATTCCAATTAATAATATTTGACTATGATGACACAGGCATGGGGTTTTATTGGTTTATTCAGACCTATAATAGTAGATGACTAAATAACATGGGCATGTGGGCTTTTTTGGTCTATGTCAAAATTAGTTTTTAATGTTGATCGAGTTTTCAATTGAATTATTTACTAATTAGTGGTACAAATCACCTTGGTATGTGCTGCTAATTGCTTGAGATGAGTATCGATTCAGCTATTTACAGATGCGTTAGAAATGCTGTCTTGAGTATATTTCCAAGTTTGAGACCGACTATGAGATGTTTGGGATGTCTTGAGTTGAATGGATTGTAGACCCTCTGCAAACTCATTACTTTCTATAGCCAAGTTCCATTGAAATTGAGGCGTCATGGGTAAGATGTGGTGAGCATCAAACCCTATAAATTATCCCAAGTTAATACTAAAAATAATCAAATATCCATAATCAAATATTAATCATCAATATTCTTACAGTTCTATAGTTTAATTTATAAGCTTTTAGTTTTAATACTTTATGTTGTATTAAGTCAAGGATTTACTTGGGATCAGGAAGATCAGGGCAGCATGCCATCGTCTAAGTAATGACAGAAGAATACAACTTCAAGTAGAATTACCAAGAAGTTATATATTAACTATAATCACCATCTGGTCTGTTGTATTCATACAATAGACGTTCAAAAACTCCACCTTACCACATAAGAGGAACCAATCATCCTTAATAGACCAAAAATTCAACAAGTGGAGCTCATGGATGGGAATGCAGATGGTGACCATGAAGAACAGGGGAGCAACCCCTGGCTATATCAGTTTTTCAAGAACAAATTTACAAAATTTCAAGACTCAGCGGACATAATGAGTCATCAAATTGATAATCTTACTGAAGAAGTTACTTTTATTAATATGGCAAATAATGATTTACATAAAGAAGTGAATGAGTTAAAAAAAATTATAGAAAAAGATCAAGTCATTTCTGCACTTCAATTGCAAATGACCAATTCAAATGAGAAAATTACAATGTTGAAGGATTGTCAAAGCCAGCACGCCCAAAGCGAAAATATGGATAGTGATGCATCTGAACATTATGAAATTAAATTTGAGCCACATCATGAACTGCTACGTAGAATGGTTGTTTTGGCCAACCCAGGTTCCTCTAGCCGCAATGCAGTGCCTCAAAGCCCTATTACTTCTGGCCCAAGCCATCAAAGAAGCAATTTTGATAACCCTGGGCAGGAAAGTAATAATTAAAAACCAGCGAACCTGCCTATATTTGACAAGAATGGAAGTATCACCACATTTGTCAAACGCTTCAAATTGGCTATGTATGGGGCCAGCGACCACAACAAAGCAGCTACTATGATTAGCTGCTTGGATCAGTGGAGCATTGAGTTGATTATGCCCCATATCAATGAAAATCTAACTTATGCTGAAGTCAAAGAAGCTGTGCTTTACAAATTTGGAGGTCCAGAACAGATGTCAGCCAGAAAATCTAAATTTATGAATATTTGGTTTAAAAAGATGAAGTTATTGATGAATTTGCAGATTGATTCTATCATGAAGTGCAAGTTCTCCTAGGCGCCAAAGCTATGGTTGATTTTGACACTAAGATTGCATTAGAACATGCGGTACAACCTTACCAAAATTTGTTGAACATTTTAATGCCTGCCTTTGTACAAAATCTTACATCTATTCTAGTTGACTATCTTCGCAGATGTTCACAAAATTATGGCCCTAATACTGGGTACAAATCAGGACCTGCCTCTGTTGGGAAACCCATTGAAGTCAATAAGAAGATTGAAAATGATTCGCCTGTGAAAACTGAGCAGAACTCAGATACAAAGCCCACATGCTCAATGAATGATATTACCTGCTATAAATGCAACCGTAAAGGGCACTTTGCCTCTTGATGCCATCAGCGCAACGTCAATGTAGTCCTTCCTGATAATGTGCAGGAAAAGGGAAAAGAACAAGCACAATAGATGTGGGACGCTCTATTGTGCTGGAAAACCAGTCCCACCTGATCAACAAGAAAACGCAGGCCACAGGGCCTTGCTTATCAATGAAACGAATTCCATTCTAGTACCTAATGAAGATTCTACAAATGTACATGCGGTAACTCTCTCTCAGAGTAAGGCTGTCATACCTGAGGCCTTTGAAGTAGTAGCTAAACCTTATGTGCAACAAATAATTGAAAATATTCTAGCAGAAGGACCGAGCAATGCATCTGATACCCCAAGTCTGAAAGGGGTCAATATAGCAATGCAATTTGACAAATTCATCCATGAATGTCCTAGTATTGGAAATACTCTGAAGAACACTCTTAATTCTCTGGATTCTTCACATATTCACTTAGTAAATTCTTTTTTTTCCTACTACTCTGAGTGCACTTATGTGGATATTCTGGTCAACAAGATCAAAGTTGTTGCTACTGTTGATAGCGGAACACCTGTAAACATTGTTTCCATGAAGTTGGTGAAGAAACTGAAAATTGCGCCAGACATTGACCATCATCAGGAATATGGAACTGCAGGCCTCAACTGCACTAAGAGTAAAGGAGCTTACAGCGCCTTGCCACTGAGATTTGGAGCTTTAGTAGTAGTAGCACCCGCAATAGTGCTTCCAAACACCAATTATGACATCTTAATTGGAACAAGTTTTTCTAAGAACCTATGGGATCTCATGCGATTTTAAAGAAAATGTCTTAATGATATTAGGCCAATCACTTCCGATTTATTACTCTCATAACAATATGAAGCCCGCAAGCCATTGTCAAAACTTTATTAATATATCTTATACTGATGGAATAATACCAATAGGATATATTCAGCAGGTAAATTGAAGATGTTCCATGCTGACCGCTATAAATGAAAATCAAGGAATATCCCTACATGTGATTAAGGATGAAACAATAGCTCCAGGCCATCAACTGGTATGAAGATTGGGACCATGCTAGATATTTCAGAAGGACTATATGGTGAGATTATGTACCCGTGGCATCATTCTCTTATGGAACCTTGTGTGGCGCCTGGAATACTTATACCAGGGCATGGGGAAATTGATGTTTTATTAGCAAATATGGCCAGCCAAATTATTAAGGTCAAGAAAAATCAAGTGGTTGCATTTGTGCATCTGCTTTTCAAGGGATGAATTAAAATCAGCCATCAAATTTGGCGATTTATCTGATCTAGGCTTAACAAATGAAACCCTTGGGGCACATACTGTAATCCCTCAAGAATCATTTACCAGATTATCAGAACAACAGAAGGATGAAGCACTGGAGTTGTTTGAATGATAATCCGAAATTTTCGCCAAAGATGATCAAGATTTAGGTTAGCAAAAGGAGTCCAGCATTTTGTTGACACTGGGGACCATGCACCTATTAGAATGAGGCCAATTTTGCGCCCCAGGGCTAGCAACAAAATAGTTGGAGAAGAGCTAGAAAAATTGCTAAAAATCGGAATGATAGTGCCATCTAAGAGCCCATGGGCCAGTCCAGTTTTAATCATAAAGTAAAAAGATGTCAGCAATTGAGTTGTGATTGATTATTGACGCCCAAATGCCATTACGAAAAAGGATTCCTATCCTTTGCCTAGAATTAATGATGCTTTGGATCGTCTGGGAGGGGCGAAATACTTTACTGCAATGGACCTTATCTCAGGATTTTGGCAAATTGAACTGCCTCAAGAGGAGCAGGAAAAGTGTGCAATGATTGCTACTCAAGGACTATTTCAACTGACGCGCATGCCACAGGGGCTGTGTAATGTGCCAGCAACTTTTCAACGAGCAATGGACACAATTTTGGGGGATCTTAAATTATCCTGTGTACTGGTTTATTTGGATGATATTAATGTCTTTTCACAAACATTTTCTGAACATTTGGAGCACCTTGAACAAGTGTTTTAATGACTGTTGAAGGCTAATTTGAAGAGAAAACCTAGAAAATGTCAATTCTTTGAAGAACGATTAAAATAACTCAGGTCCATTATTGATGCCAAAGGCTTGTTGCCTCAACCTCAAAAGGTGGAGGCAATTAACAAGATGAAACCTTGACAAGTATGAGGAATGTTCAAGTGTTCTTAGGCATGGTAGGGTACTATCAAAGGTTTGTAGAAGGGTTTGTGAGGATTGCTAAACCATATTCTATTTGCTGCAAGGAGGAGTTCGATTTTGCTGGGCAGAAGAATGCCAACAGGCCTTTGAGGCTTTGAAAACCAGAATGAGCTCCGCGCCTATCCTTCAATATCCCAATTCCAGTAGGCCTTTTATCATACAAACCAACGCCTCGTTGACTGTGATTGGGGGTGTGCTATCTCAGATTGGGGAGGATGATGAGGAGCATCCAGTCGCTTATTGCAGCAGGACGCTGAATAAGCATGAGCATAATTATACAGTGACTGAACAAGAGTGTTTAGCCATAATCTACGCATGTAAACAAATTTTAAATTTACATTCATGGCACCAAGTTTCAAGTAATAATGGATCACAGCTTGTTAAGATGGCTCCACAACCTCAAGGAACCTGAAGGACGTTTAGCCTACTGGGCTTTGAAATTACAAGCATATGATTATGAAATCATTCATAGAGCTGGAGAGGCCCATTAAAATGCAGATGGATTATCAAGACTTCCTATTGTAGCTGTCCTGAGAAGTTTGGCCAATGAACTTCATGAAAAGATGATTAACTGGAAATATGAGGATGTGCCAACTGAAATAAAAAAAGCAATTGAAAAAGCATCAACCAACACTCAATATTGGAATGGAGTTTTATACAAGCTCAGGCCCAATGGGCAGCGTCAAATTTTTCCAAAACCTTTCAATTATATGGAAATTATTACACAAGTGCACAAGGCCATGGGGCACGAAGGATTAATTAAAACGTTAGAATTAATTTGGTTAAATTACTACTGGGATTCAATGTGATTTGATATTCAAGATGTAGTTGACAAATGTCATTCTTGCCAAATTACAAAACCTTTGAAGTCAGATGTGAAGTATTGTTTAATCAAACCTGACTGTGCTTGGAATACCATATTGATAGATGTAGTTGGCCCTTTGCCTGTGAGTAGCCTAGGCAACAAATGCATAATTGTTGCTATCGACCATCTAACAAAATGGGTGGAAGCAAAAGCAATATGAGATGTCGGGGCCTTAACTACTGCTAAGTTCATTATGGATAATATAATTTACAAGCACGGATGCCCACAGAAGATCTTGACGGACAATGCAACAAATTTTACTGCCCAAATGGTACAACAGTTAAATGAGTTGATGTCTATCAAAGTAGTGTTATCAACACCATACCATCCTGAGACTAATGGTATGGTAGAGCGAATGAATGGCACTCTAGTTGGCATTTTACACAAAAACGCAGCCTTAGCGCCTTCGCAATGGGCTACCTCTATTAGTGCTACCATGTTTGCATACAATATTGGACACCACAGCTGTACCGGCCACTCTCTGTTTTGACTTCTGTATGGTAGACATCCATCTCTGCCTCCATTATTATATTTAGTACTCAGTTCAACTGATGCAATTAGACCAAATAATTATGTTAAGCAGCTAGTGTAGACATTGATCAGGTTGCAATCTGAAGCTTACCAAAATGTGATTAGTCAAAAAACTAGTCAAAAGATCTATGATGACACTATACGGCAGCAGTTACTAAATTTAAAGAGGGAGACTTAGTAGTATATTGTGATACTCATACCACAGGCTGCGCACACAAGCTTGCCTCACTTTGGAAAGGTCCATTTATTGTATTGGAGAAATCATCTGAAGATGTATATACCATAAAGGATCAAGGTGGCAGGGTTGTGAATTGAGTACACGCTAAGTTCCTTCATCCATATTGTAAAGAATAAAAAAATATAATAATAATAAAAGTAAAAAAAGAAAAATTAAAATAAGAGAAAGGTATAAGAAATAATGTATAATAATATTGATAATAATAAAACAGTAAGAATATAGAAAGTTAAAAAAATAAAATATAAATATTTATTCAAAAATGTGGCCTCATCTTCATTAAAAAAGAAACTCATCTTCAGGAGGGGGATAAGAGTGAAATTGAAGCCAAGGGGGCTAGTTCAAGATTACCAAAGATTGCTAGAGCCTCAGCAGGCATAGAAGAAATGAAGGAAAATGCATGAGCTAACTGTAGCATTCAGCTATTAACGTAGCATCCTATTCTGAAGGTTGAGAAAAAAATGGATGTTGGACCAAGAGAAAACGAATACCACCACTTTTATTCAGTCAAGGAGGGGGAAGTGTTGAATGGTTGACTGGATATAAATTGTTGTTAACTATAAATCAAAAATAACTAAGTATATCTGAACTTGGGATTTGTGGCCTAGCAATTCCACTTAATAATATTCAACTATGATGACACAGGCACGGGGGCTTTATTGGTTTAGTTGGACCTATAATAAGCCAACTAAATAACCCAGGCATGTGGGCGTTTTTGGTCTATGTCAAAATTAGTTTTTAATATTGATCAAGTTTTTGATCAAATTAATTACTAATTTAGTGGTACAAATCGCCTTGGTATGTGCTGCTGATTGCTTGAGATGATTATCAGTTCAGCTATTTTCAGACACGTTAGAAATGCTGTTTTGAGTATATTTTTCAAGTTTGAGACCAACTCTGAGACATTTGGGATGTCTCGAGTTGAATGGATTGTAGACCCTCTGCAAACTCATTACTTTCTATAGCCAAGTGCCATTGAAAATGAGGCGTCAAAGGTAAGATGTGGTGAACATCAAACCCTATAAATTATTTCAAGTTAATACTAATAAAATAATCAAATATCAATAATCAAATATTAATCATCAATATTCTTACAGTTCGTGAGCCCTAGTCGCGCTCGCCGCTAATTGTTTAACATCGATGAATCCCCCCTTGGGTTGGGACCATCTAGTACTAAAAAAAATATTCTTACAGTTCTATAGTTTAATTTATAAGCTTTTAGTTTTAATACTTTATGTTGTATTAAGTCAAGGATTTACTTGGGATCAGGAAGATCAGGGCAGCATGCCATCGTCTAAGTAATGACAGAAGAATACAACTTCAAGTAGAATTACCAAGGAATTATATCTTAACTATAGTCACCATCTGGTCTGTTGTCTTCATACAATAGACATTCGAAACTCCACTTTACTGCATAAGAAGAACTAGCCATCCTTAGTAGACCAAAAATTCAACACCACTCATAGGTTTTCTTTGCTCCCCAATGACCTAGGGTAGAGTGAGCTTCCAGGATAGCAGGTACGCGTTCCAAGAGCTGAAAGTAAAGCAGCCACTTTGCCCCCACCTACTTATACAACTTCCCACTATTTACTTTTGTGTTGCAGGAGTGCTGGGTTAACATTTTCTGGACAGGCTCATCATCATACTCCCAGTCCTCAGGGGTCATTAAGAGGTCATATAACCTCCCCGCCTCACTATTATCCAAGTGCATGGCTGGCAGCTGAGTTAACCCATCAACATTCAGGTGACAGGTTTTAGCATGGTGTTCAATCCTCACGTCATAATACTGGAGCTTTAGAGCCCAGTGCTCTAAACAGCCAGTAGGATCCTACATGTTCTGTAACCATTTCAGAAAAGTGTGGTCTGTAACCACCATAAAGATAGTTCCATAAATGAAAGTATGGTAGTGTTTTACAGCTAACAGAATGGCAAGGCTCTCCTTCTCCGTGACACTTTAGTTTCATTCCGCTTTTGACAACATCTTGCTTAGTATGATACAAAATGATCTACTCCGTTTTTCCACTTGAGTAAAGATGGCCCCAATAGCATAATCTGAGGCATTGGTAGATAAAATGAAAGGTTTACCATAGTCTGGGTGCTGCAGGATAGGACGTTATTGTAAAAGTTGCTATAGTGTCTCAAAAGAGGCCTTCTGTTTTTCACCCCAATGGAAAGGAGTGTTCTTCATCAATAGGTGTACGAAAGCTCACTGAACTGAGCGAATTTTGAGATTAACTGATGGTATATCCCATCATTCCTAAAAATACCTGAATATCTCTTAGATTCTTAGGAGGAGGTATTTTTATATGGCTTCAACTTTGTCCTGTGTTAAAATCTGGGCCGCTTGATTGTTACTTGCTTCTGCGCCCTGATTTCAACTGCACAAATTCTTGAATCTTTACGTTGATTGTTTGGTAAGATATAACCTGGGGGAATAGTAAAATGAAGACTATTATTATAGTTGATTGCCCAAAAGCCACATTGAGTGAATTTTCTAACGCTAGACAGGTGCTTCTTCGTCTTGAAGAAACTTTGGTACTGGTAAAAAACTTTCCCTATTCTCTTCTTTCAGAGCCAAGTGGTGACTTGATAACAACTACCTAAGGATATCTGATCCTTGCATTCTTATCCCAGTAGTAATGTTATACAATCAGTGTAAAACAACTAAGTTATAATTAAGTTTTAAACTAATTTTATTAAGAATATTTGGGGTTTGTATAGTAAAATTGACACAAAACTTTACCTCTGTCCGTTGGGAATTTATTTGCTCACTTATAATAGTTTGACCCTCAAGATTTAGGCACCAAATCTCATTAGGTATCTCTGACTTGATTTTCTTGGGTAGTATAATCCTCAGCAGTTTGGTGACTAATTTATTGGTTTTAGGAACTCAAAACCAATCAGTTGGCGTTGATGACCCTACCATTTACCTCCAGCGTTAGAACACTTATTTAGTTTTCTAATGACTCCCCATCTGTTTGCTCTGAAAGATTCCCAATAATTCAATTATTTGGTGTTGTTCCCTCATTGAATACATACTCAATATTGTTAGGGATGATTCCCGGCAAGAATATCCTTATTTGGTGACTGCTTTCAAGATATTAGATTGTTCCTGAAATAATTCAAATATAGATTGCTAATTCCCTCATCAAAATTTGTGCTCAATATCATCAGGAATGATCTTAACAATAATTTCCCTATTAGCAACCATTGCTAAGATAAATTAATATAACTAATTGTCAAATTCATTAATTGGTCAATATGTTGGATAAGGTGTTCACTGAAATCCCAACAGCCTGTAAGGGTTAAATTTTTTCTTGTGAAATGGTGTGGCTAAGTAAATTTATCCTCCTCTGGGAGAATTGCACTTTGAGGGTTTTAACTTGACGTTGGACTCACGTAAGTGTTGAAACACTTTCTTCAAGTGAATCAGCTTTTTTACGAAAGTCTTTGAAAACAATGTGATGACATTGAGATAGACGATGATACAACAAAACTTCAGTTCCTGCATGATATGGTCCATGGCTCGCTGGAAAGTTGCGGGTGCATTACACAACCCTTGAGGTAGTTGGGTGGGTTGTAAAAGCCTTCACTGCAAATGAAAGCAAATTTCTCCTGATATTATGGAGAGAGGTTCGTTTTCCAATAACCGCTAGCTAAGTCCATAGCGGAGAAGAAGTTAGAGTCAGAGAGTTAGCCAAGGTGTCATCAATGTGGGGGATAGGATAGCTATCCTTTTTGTGAAATTTTTTAGTTTTGCGGTAGTCCACAACTATCTGATGACCTCCATTTTTATATAAGCAAGAGGGGGTAGATCAAGGGCTTTGTGAGAGTATCAGTTGCCCAACGTCTAGTAACTGCTTGAGCTCAGTCCTCATTTGCTGCTCTTCCACCTTTGACTTGCAATAAGGTTTTGACTGTATAGAGCCATTACCCACATTAATGGGTTAGCTCCAGTCCGTCATGTGGCCATAATCATTATCTGGCTTAGAGAATATGTAGCTATAGCCTTCCAATAAGGTATGAATTTTTTCAAGCTTGTCTGGAGTTAGCTCATCCTAAAATATGAACATTTGGTAAGTTACATAATATGTTGTCCATATGTAAGCCCATATCCAGCATAGACCCAATGAAGTGAATACGTTCAATGTCCTCCATGGGACTAACAAGCCTCTTCCAATTTTCTGGTGTTTCCTTACAATGATTTCCTTGCGGGTGAGGTTCCCTAACAGAAAGGTGATAAGTCTCTGGTAGGCTGTGTCAAGGCTACCTGTCAATACCCAAGGCTCCAAAGGGCTAACGCCCTCAAGACTTACGAAGTGTAACAAGCTGTGGTGTGGGATTTGAAGCGTGATATTTGTTCAACCACCCATTGTTAACCAGGATTGATCACTACCTCATTTGAAGCATAAAAGGAATAACATCACTATAATCTACTGATGTGGGTAATTTTTTTATATTGCGCCCAGAGGTGGTATAATGCACAGGCAAAGTGGAAAATGGGTATTCACCCAGGCAAAATATTCGTTCTTGCTGGGGGTTTTTATTGAATAAAAAATAAGGGGTCTTTGTAATTGAGTAAAGAGAGAAAACCTCTCTCTATGTTGATTATTCCCTCATACTCAATTATAAACTGGGTACCTATGAGCATATCTTAGCTGTTGTTGTCCAAGGCCACTGACGGGGCTGATAAGATGAGCTTACCATTTTGAATGGGAATGGAAGAGTATGCCCCGATGGCGCGAGTGTTTTTTGGCCCTGCGGTTCCAAAGTCTTAGTTATACTCCAAGTCAGGCGCCAGTTTGATCTTTTTGATCAGTATTAAGGAGATTACGCTCATCAGGGAGCCAGTATCCAGGATGGCCATCACCAATAAATTTCTGAATAACCACTACCACCTTGGTAAGCGTTCCATTAAAGTTATGAGACAAAATTTCCTTGAACCAAAAAGTGGAGTCTATTTTGTGAGCGGTCTCTGGAAGATCTACAAGATAGACTTTATGTTTGAACCTGCTGAAGAGGTCAAATAAAACTGGACAGGAGCTGATAAGCATCACTGGCGTTGTTAATAAACCGCAGGACTCCCTATAATTAGAATGTGGTACGTTTCCTCAGGAAGGGTGGCCTCATCTGCTCTGCCAACATTCAGTCTATCAGGAACCTCCACTTCAGCGGGTGCTTCTAGAACATAGTAACTGACGTTCTCATAACCCCCTTCAGATTCTTAATCAGTGGGATTGTCTATGCTCTTCAAAGGAGAAGTAGGTGAGAGGATAAACTTTGGCACGTCAGTGTTCGTTATTTGACACACTTTGTTTGCTGGATCTTCATTAGTGCAGGGGATGGCTTGCAGACGGTCTGCTACCACTTTGATCATGGGAGCAGGAGTTTCAGCTTTAACGGCTATGGGCGTAAGCTTTATTTTAACTGCTTGGGTTTCCCCTCATATTCAGGTTTCAAGCTGCAGAAGGCTAGGGGGGATACAGACTGCTTATCAGAGAATGTGACAACTGAGCTGCAGCAGGAAGCTTCTTAGGGAGGTCGTGACCTGAGACACAGCGTCAACCAAATGTACAGGGCACCCTTTTAGCGCAATGAATGGATAAGAACACTGCCCATTCGTATATGGAGTACATGGTCTTACCTAATGTGGAGGGGGATGTCTGTTTTGAGTCACATTGCGGGAACAGGTTTTGGGGTGGTCATCATGGACTCCCTCTGCTGAGATACGGTTTAAAATTCCTCAATAGTTAATACTTGGGGGTTCAACTCAACCCCTTTAGTGGTCTCAACGCTATGGAAATCTACAACCTCTAATAGAGCCTCTTTTATGTCACAAACATTTTAAAAATAGCATTTTACAGAGATGATATGCCGGGCTAAAGATGATTATGAAGCTAAACAAGTTAAGATGGTAGCAACAGCGTCATCATAGGGTAGCATTTTTGCAAGTGACAGTGGCTGGGCTGCCCCATAAAGCGATTAACAAAAGTGGCAACTGATTCTCCCTTTTGTAGGCTAAGGCACATAAAAGCCTGTTCGCTCCATTTTTAAACTTTGCATTGAACCAAATGCCTCAATATTAGCTTCCTTAACTTCCCTCAGGTACTAATACTGTCCATTTTAGGAACCATTACCTCTTGGGCACGGCGATTTAAGCAATGGGGGAAGTACCTTATTTTTGGTACTCAGTCATCCCTTCCATCGCAGATTCATAGACATATATAAAGGAAGCAATGCTCCCCTCACCAGGAGTGAACTTGTCTTTAATTGGGAATCAAAAGGGCCGTTGTTCAAGCTCTTTAAGACGTGATAAAGCGCTAGCTAGTTGCTTTTCAAGGGCAATTATTCTTAATTTATTGACAAGGGAAGGGTAGGAGGGTTTGACACTTTGGCGGCCTCCATTTTTAATTGAAATATTTGTGGTGTACAAAAACCCTTGTAGTGATCACCAATTTGTGGTAATCCTGTTTGGTAATGCTTGTAGATACCTATGTTTGGCAGGATTCCACAAAAAATTTTTTTATTTAATTGTACCAATATGTATGGCATACTTACACTCTTTTCAACTAAAAAATAAAATAAGTAATCATTTCCAATTAGGAGCTTGGGTGGGAAAAAACGATCCTTTACTAGATTCCTTTCCCTAGTATTTAGGGTCATTAAAGGCAAATAGTGGGATTAGAATTAAATTTGGTATTGATGGGGTATTGAGGCTTAGACATTTTAATGATTCAACCAATCAGCGCTCTAAAATTTTCCTTACCTTGTCTGGGCTTTATACAATATGATTGGTCCACCGCAGGTAGGATAAAACCATGGGGAAGAGATTTGATATAGCGCACTATTTTGTTTATAATGTAAGCTTCTCACAGCTGATCTCCGCCAGCTTTAGCTCATGATTGGTGCTTGGGCGCCCCTTTAACTCAGTTGGGCCATTCCACAGAGGGTCTGGAGAGACAAGGGCGACTCAATCAGCCCTGGTTGATGGAAGGCAAGGAGTAAAACAATTACTCCAAGTCAAATCAATTTTCCAAGAGTTAGAAAAATTCGTATGTATTATTTCAGATTATATCGCCCAAAACCTTCTTTTTTCAAAGCTGAGAGGGCAATTCTCCAACAGCAATCACGCCCTCAAGCAGTAAACTAAACTTAACTATTGGGGATCATCTCCATAAGCTCATGGAAGTCTGATTATTGAATTAGTCATAGATGCTAATTTAGAGCTTCCTCCTTGGGAGCCTAAAAACTCATCAACATAGCTCCAAATGATCAAATGCTAAGTTGGAGCTTCCTCCATGGAAACCTAAAAGTCGTTCTCATATAAATGATATTAGGGATTACCTTAACTAATTTACTAGTGTCAGAACATTCTGGAAAAGGCATAATCTGGTTAAAATCCTAACACACACCCCTTCTCCTAGATTACCTTCTTATAGTATGTCTTCTAACACAATTAACTTTACCCAACCCCACGCGTCCTAGAGGTGGGGGAAACCCAGTGGCAGTGTACATCACTTACTCATGAAGCAAAGTAGGGTAGAACTGGTGGCATTAGTAGATATGTCATAATGACAGAGCCCTAAAAGAGAAATGATTGGCAAGAATTTCTGAAAATTTTGATGGCATTAAGCCATTTTAAAAACTTTCAACAGACATCTGAATATTCGAACAATTAAGGTATATAAATTAATAAAAATGATCTCAGCCATTTGTATAGTTATGTGCTTGCTCGTAAGAATTTAGCATGCACTCTATTTTCAATATGACCATTGGAGAGGTCCTTAATCATGTAGGAATTAATTGCCAACTTTTTGATGAACTTTAAGGTGACAGTCCATAGCTTATCCAAGTTTTATGTCATCCAAAACCATGAATATCACAATAGTTAACCCTATCTCTGAAACAAAATTAATAGAGTAGTCGTTTGGCATCTTCATATTATTTTGGCTTGAGCTTTTGCTTAAAAGCATTGGAATAGGTTTAGGATTGTAAGCCTATCAGTACTCTCAACAAGTTTTCCAAATATTGTAGAGGCATCGTTGACAGAGTTGGGTCAAGCACATAATATAAGTTGGGGGAAAATCATCCTGACACCCATAAACAACTTGAAAGGGGATTTTCCAATGACAAATGATAACTCAAATTATAGTCAAAAGTTACCACTGACAAATACATTAACCAGCTGAAAGGTTTACCAATGACAAGCTTCTTTAAGGTAGCAGTGAGAGTACCATTTACCCTATCAACCATCCCTTTTTCTCTGTGTTGTAGTGCGTCATCAGTATTCCTTATATTCCCATTAACTCATTTAATTTTGGAATGGTACGCATGGTGAAGTTTCTGCCAGTATATGTTAAAATAACCTGAGAGCAGACATACCAATTAATCAACTGCTCTATTATGAACTGCAGTACTGATGGCATCCACTTTAGCTATAGCACGCATCTCTACCTAATGAGTCAGATAATCAATTGCTCTAATGACAAATTGATTTTTCTATATACTCAGGGTCAAAAGCCCTACTATGTTATTGGATACAGTATACCATGCTAACCCAGGCTCCACTAGCAGGAAGATAGTAGCTATATTAAGGGCTTGTGTGCCTGACACATTGCATAGCAACTAAGATTTTACAACATGTCAAAATTAAAGGATTCTAGAAATTACTCCAATTGAACCTTCTCCAGAATCTCCATAGGCCCCATGGCCAGTTTTTTATAAGCCAAGTTGATAATTACAATGCGCTCAGATGGCTGTGTAAACAATAGGAATTTCCCAACAAATTTAAGCAATTG
>JAKSZP010017848.1:0-32545 GCA_022478985.1 Massospora cicadina | reverse complement strand
GGCGTCCTTAATTTCATGATCTCCCTCCTCATCCCTGACAGGTGGTCACTGCCATTGACGTCTGTCTTGTGGCAAAATTAAGAATAATCATTTATATTCGCTCTTGTTATTTTCTCTCATTGGACTTTTTGCTCAAATAATTCTTGCATTTTTTTCTTATGAATTTATCTCTTTAATTGTGAGATTGATTTATCCGAAATTTTAGCTTAATCAATACCAAATTGAACAAATTTAACTATTATAAAAGTCTTACATCCCCCTTCTCATTTAGTTCAGATGTCAAATTTGATTCTTGGTACCAGCAATATCTTGACAGTCTGTCTGATAATGATGCTCGGTTCTTCCAATTAATGAGGTGATCTGCGTGAAAAAATCACTTTTATGGTCCCCCTAGGACTCATACTCCCAGTCAAGCACCTGTAGACAGTACTTCCACAGAGCAACCAGAAGCGGTATTCAAACCCAGCAAAACCAGAGTAGCGACCATTTCAAACAACTTGCGGCCAATTTTACCTCTGTTGTCAATTTCCATATTGGATTTGTATCTTGGATTCAGCTCCTTTTATAGATACATTACTATCATCAATAAACCTCTTGAAGTGATGCCATCTGATATTGATCAATTGTTTCTCAGCGGATCTGACTTGCTTCTGGAGTTTCTTTTTTTAACTCAGCCATTTTTCTACACCAGTTGTTCTTTTATCCAAACTGGCTATTGAAAATAGAAAACATTTCGAGCTCTTATACACAGAATTGATGAACTTTGTGACTGAGGCTCTTTCCATAGCTCTGAACCCCTCCAATCTTACAACCATCCTAGATTGAGTCGTTGCAGCCTATTTCATTTGTTTCATAGACTAAGTTATTTAAAATTGGTCCATGAAGCTTACAGCCTCCCATGAATTCCATTGCTCATTCTGCTTTGGAATCTTAAAAGTTCATAGTCGTTGTCTTAAGTATTACATCCGCTTTTGCATGACTATCTCATATCTGGCACTCCCCATTGGTAACTCCCCCTTATAGCTCTGATTGGGGTCATGATTCAGCAACCCTTACCTTGTATCCCTTGCTTGATGCCAGCTCACATGTCCAATTTTCTTGACAAAGCCCATCAGCAAGCGCTCAAGACCAAACTCCCAGCTCCAGTGCCATATTGGGATTACTTGAGATTATTCGTTGACTGTCTCTTCTTGTTTTGTTGCTTCCATCTCTGATCTGGGGTAACGCAATTGGCAAGTACCAACGTCTAAATTTCTCTTCCCCTTGTCACGTTCTCTCAGGGTTCAGCCTCCATTAAGCAAACTTGATGTCAAGTAGGTCCAGCCCTTACTAGCGTAAAATTAAAATAGATTTTGAAGGTTTCTACTCCTACTGTTATACATCCTCCCTTCTCTAAGAGGCGACATAGGCAGAATCATCCCTGACTTGAGGATAACCAATAGAAAATTATAAAAGTATGACATTTTTATGTGTTTTATTATATTTTTCCTTATTATTATTATTTTTTGCTTTTCTTTCTCTTAAGCGTCACTTTTATAGAGCGAAGGAAGAGTCAAGTTAAACTCAAACATTCAATAATCATTAAAAAAGGAAAAGAGGCACAACTTCAATCAGAAGTCCTGGGTGAACATCGCAAAGGGTGGTAATTCAACCAACATGTTCTCCAAGGGCATCAAACGCTCCCACAAGGAGCTCCTGGTTAGCCACGTGAACCAAACCAAATGACAGATGTAAGTCCCCACCGAGGGGTACTTGAAAACGCTACACCAGCATATGCTCTACAATTTTATCCGCCACTCACTCCCCTCCTCCCCTGTTAAACACAAGGTTAGAGTGTACTTTGTGGTCAAACACCTGGAGATCTTGTTGTAATAACTGAAAAAAGAAAATTATAATTCGAAAAAACCATTTTTATTAAACAGGAATTCTGTTGAGGATTTGTAGATATTGGCTTCACCACAGTGGAGCAGGTGGATGCTGTGGCAAAGGTCATTATTGAAGTGACTGTCAAAGGTGTACCCACTGCATAAAGGTACATCGCACCCGCTGGAACAAGGAGAATGACCTCTTCATCTCCTTTGAAGATCTCCCAACTGATCTCCTTCACAACTTTGTTGAAGCGGAGATAATCAAAGGCCTTGAAGAGTGCAGAAGAGTAAGCAGTTTGAGCTGCAGCGCTTCCACCTCATGCTGGAACTCTGCAGCAGAAAGGCAATCGTGGTTATTGACCCCAAGCCTGGAGTAGAAGCTAATCTCAACCTGATCCCACGTTTTGCACAGTTCATCCTGCCAGAGAGACAAGCATCTGACCCCTTCAAAGTCACCCCAGAGAAGGCTTCTCCCATCTGCCAGCACTGCCAGGCGCTTGGTCATTGGGCCCATGCATGCCCTGTTGTAGGCAAGCATCAGGAGAAGGAGGACACTGAGGAAATAAACGAAAATGATGAAAATTTTGGTAAACTTCAGGTGGCTTACCCCATTAAACTGGGGGGAACATGGTGAGTATCAGATCGTCGAATCAGTCACCACTAAACAATGCAAAGTAGAGGAGAAAGCGAAGAGACAAGCAGAGGCCAGAGTGAGGGCTGAGGAAGCTAAAAAAGTGAATTAGATCCTGGAAACCAATAATGTTGGAAACAAAAATTGGTTTAAGATCCTGAGAGAGACCCCAAGGAGTCTGTCAGGATAGGGTAGCTGAGGGCAATAGTTCCTCCAAAGTGTACCAAAATGGATGGGATAAAATGTCCCGCAGCGAGCAGACAGCAGGGAGAGCTGGGAATCTTAAACATAGGGGCCAGTAACTTGCTATAAGCTTGAGAATAGGTGACAAGTGACCTATTATAATAAAACTGGTGAAGCTGATGGCCGGAGAGGAGCTTGCTGAACAGAGGCTCTAGAGATAAGTAAAAATAAGGACGAATTGGTGATAAAAATGAGCTTTATTTAAGAAAAGGCGCGGATATTTATAGGCGAGGTTTTCCTCCTAATCCTTTCAGGATAGCGACGTCCTCCACTAGCAAGATCTTCAGCATCCTAATGTTGATCAGGTGGGGAGTGGACAGCAGGCTTCCTTTTAACAAATTGATCAGGGGGCGTAAAATAAGGCTCCATTAGAGGAAAATTTAGTGAGGTATTGGAAGTAGGGAAATTTGAATTAGATTGATTGAGAGCAGGTAAAATCCCAACAACACCCCCTCAAGATCTTGCCAAGGGGATAGTACTTGCCAGAAAATGGCTGTGGACGCGATTAACAACCATGCCAGTACCAGTAGCAGAGATAGAGTATTCAGGGCCCCTATGGTGTATCACCCAATAATGACCAGAACAAGTTGTGGCAAGCTTATAGGTCCTGTCCCCAGGGTAACGGTGATAGAACAAGACTAGATCTTCCAAAGAGTATTCAGGGAGCGCAGGACGGTGCTCATTTGGCTCGAACTCCTTCTCTAAAATTGGTAGTTTTGATAGATCCATTGGCCATAGCTTGGAGACGTATAATCTCATCAGTTAGCCATCGCAGGGTAAGATCTACATTACTTAGATTAGTTGATTCGAGTATAGGTTGAAGACTGGAAAGAAAAAGTGGCTCGCGCCCATATAGGGTTTGGAAATGGGACAAATTAATCATCCTGTGATAGCTAACTCAGTAGGCCAATAAGGCACTAGGGAGAAAATCATTCCAATGCACAGGGTCTGAAGCAGCTAATTTTTGTAGAATGGAAATTAAAGTACCATTAGCACGCTCTACCGCGCCATTGGTGGAGGGGTGATATGATGTATTGAAGAAGTGCTTATACCTAGAAAAGAAGTTAATTCCTGGACTATAGAGGAAACAAAATTTTTGCCATTGTCTGATAAAAGTACTCGCGGGCAATCGTGATGGGAAAATATGTGTTGATACAGAAAGAGGGCAGTAGCTCTAGCGGTAGCATGAGGGAATGAAGTGGCCTCAACCCACTTGGTTAGGTGGTCGATGGCAAGGATAATATAGCGATGGCCATAGAAACCCACAGGTAGTGAAACTACAACATCGATGCTAACAGTATCAAAAGGGGCCCCAGGGGCTATGAGCTCAAATTTAAAGCGAGGATTAGAATTGTCCTGTGAACATCAGGTGAGGCAACTTTCTAAAACATCATGAATGGACTCAGCCATGTTCTCCCAATAGCATTTGGTTTTTAGCCACTCAAGGGTTTTCTTTATAGCCCCATGCCCAAGGGTCTTATGGGCTTCCATGATAGTTTCAGTCCAGAGAAGGGTGGAGATAGGGCAGAAAAGCGGTGCCAACCTGTTTTACTAAGACACCATCAACAACTTTAGTGTTAGCAGCCATCTTCTTTAGTCAGGGCTTAAATGTCTGGAGATTCTTGAGACCACAATCTAGGGTTAGGGAGAAGCTCAAAAAGTTGATCTTCTTCAGTAATAGTTACATGTAAAATAGGGAGGCGAGATAGCCCATCCACATTTTGATGAACGGCGCCAGCTCTGTGAACTATAGAAAATTATATCTTGGAGTCTGAGGGCCTAGCGAGCTAACCTCCCATCAGGATCTTTCATTTGACAAAGCCAATGGAGAGAGGAATGATTGGTAACTATTGTAAAATGTTTACCATACAAATAGGGGCGGAAGTGTTTGATAGCAAGTAAAACTGCCAGGCACTCACGTTCAGTTACTGAGTAATTACGCTCTGCCTTGGTTAATGTCTTGCTAAAATAGGCAACTGGGTGGTCAACTTGGTCTTAGTCTAACTGGGAAAGGATGGCGCCTACAGCAGTGTCACTGGCATCAGTGAAGAGAACAAAAGGTTGCTTAAAGTTAGGATGTATTAAGACAGGGGCTGATGACAAGGCAGTGCATAAGGAATCGAAGGACTGTTGTTGTTCAGGGCCCCAAAAGAAGGGCACATTTTTGTGTAGGAGTTCAACTAAGGGTTCAACAAGGTCAGCGAAGTGAGAGATAAACTGGCGGTAGTAGCCCACCATTCCCAGAAAGACTTGGATGTCTCACAAATTCTTTGGAGTGGGCATGCGTTCAATGGCAGAGACCTTATCTGGGATGGGGAGGATACCTTGCCGCGTCACCTTGTGTCCTAAAAATTCCATTTCTCGTTCAAAGAATTTACATTTAGAGGGTTTTAGTTTTAAGGAGGCCTCCCATAGTCACTGAAATACCTGATGAAGATGATCAAGGTGTGCAGTAAATGTTCAGGAGAAGACAGTGACATCATCAAGGTATACTAACACACACATGAGTTTAAGGTCCCCAAACAACTGGTCCATAGCCCGTTGGAAGGTAGCAGGGGCATTGCATAACCCCTGCGGCATACAGGTGGGCTCAAACAACCCTTCATGGGAAATGAGGGCACACTTGGCACGATCCTCAGCGGAAAGATCAATCTGCCAGTAGCCACTGGCCAGGTCCATCGCAGAAAAGTATTGGGAGCCAGATAAGGAGCGTAAGGAGTCATCAATGCGGGGTAAAGGGTAGCTGTCCTTGCGCATAATGGAATTCAATCATTGATAGTCCATAACAACATGATGGCTCCCATCCTTCTTCTTAATCAACAGGAGAGGGGAGGACCAGGGACTACGTGACAGTTGAAGGAGGCCAGCATCGAGCAATTGCTTTAATTCAAGAGTAACCTGGGCTTCTTCAGTTTTTGATTTGCAATAAGGTCGAGAGCAAAAAGGAGCAGCATCTCCAGTATTGACCTGGTGTTGAACGCCTTGCATATGGCCATAATTGTGAGGGCCCAAGGAGAAAATATCTGAATACTCATCAATCAAAGCTTCAGCAGCCGCTTTTTGTTCAGCTGACAAATCAGAACCAATTTGTACAGGCACTGAAGCAACAACAGGAGGCTCCTCTAACCCAAAATCATGAAGGGTCCCAACGCCATGAACCACCATCACCTGGTCATAAGGTAAGAGGCAGATGTAAGTGATAGGTTGGTTCAGCTCAATGACTTTAGGAGACTGGGAGAGGTTGGCTAAAAGAACAGTGACAGTGCCTTGATAAGCGGGATCTAAAACCCCTGGACAGGGTAGAGCTTTGAATACAGAAGGGTTAGGTAAACTAGATATCTGAAGCAAATGATTAGGAGGGGGAACCAACTGGATCCCAGTGTCTACCAGGATTTGGGCCTGCGGAGGTATGGTAAGGACTTGGGGAGAAATTAAAGGCATCCCATCCTCAGCCTCGACCATGGGAGGGGGCAACTTAACTTTGGACCCCAACACATGATATTCTAAACGCTCAACGGAATCAAGAAAATTTAGCAGGCACGTCCTCAACTTCCACTTCCCTTTTTCCTTAAGAGCAGAAGTTAAAAGTAAAGGGACACGGTATCCTAATATAGAAATGAAATTATCCTTAAAATTAATAATGGCAGCATGTTCCATAAGAAACCCAGTGCCCAATAGGAGGTCATAGCTATTATTATCCAAGGCTACAGCAGGGATAGAGAGCTGTAGGCCGCCTAACTTTAGGGACAAGTGGGAGTAAGCACCTATAGCTCGAGCATATGTGGTACCAGTGGTCCCATATTCTGACAAATGGTTAAGATCAGGCTGAATCTTAATTTTTCCGATTAGTTGAGAAGAAATGATGTTAATCGGAGAGCCAGAGTCAACAATAGCAAGAACCTTCAACTTGTGAACCACCACTTCAATATGGGTTACCGTCACTCCCCACTGAGATGGGATAGAATATATAGCTGCAGGGGCTGACTTAGAAAGAGGAAAGAAGAAATATCGCTAGGTTTAATATCAATGGAAGGCTCAATAGGGGTTTTCTCTTCAGGAGCACTAGGGCCAACAAGGTCAGTGGAAACAGCATGAACTGATTGTTCTCAAGGCGCAGTAAAGTTGTCAGCATAGGGAGCCTCTCGCCCTATGCTGACCCATCTTTTGCTTTCTCTTCGGCCATTTTTCTCCAACAATGCTGAATGGTGTGGTTGCGATGGCCACAATAGGTGCAGTTGGGTCAAGCTCGAGTTTTTCCAGACTCATTGTTGTTCACCACATGAATTTGAGGACATGAGGCGGAAGAGGAAGCAGGAGCAGCAGTAACTACAGAAAATAGGAATTTCAAGAAGGGCTCCTTAATATATAAAATAGAAGTAAAGTTTCGTTTAACAGAAGTCATGTGAAGATGGAGCTGCGGGTTAAACTCTAAAGCAGACAGGACAGCAACAACAGCATCATTGAGAGTGAGGCGGTTATTAGTTACCAATGTCTGAGCCTCAGCATAGAATTGAGCAGCAAACTCTGCGAGGAGATTCGCCACATCTTAACTTAATACTCATAAAGGCCTGTTTCTGATTTGCCAAGGTGAGATCACTACCAAATTCTTTAATAAGCGCAGCTTTCACCTCAGCCCAAGTGCTGCATCTCATGAGGTGGGGTACCATAATTTCTTGGGCGGATCTACTAAGGCAAGAGGGTAAGTATTTAACCTTTTGTCAATCAGGAGCTTCTTCCATTGCGTTCTCATAAATATATAGAAATGAAGCAATACTTCCTTCCCCCGGGGTGAACTTGTCTTTAAAAGAAGGTTTAAACGTAGTTCCCACGGGAGCTGAAATAACATTAACGCCTACTGGGCTAATTTGATTGAATTTTGATAGCTCAGATTCAGATGGAGGCACAGGATTCCGATTTAAATCAGCTTGTTGTCTAAAATGGTTCAGATCGTCTTGAAGAGCCCCAATTTGGGCAATTAGAGACTCAGTGGATGCTTTTTGTTGAAGTTCGTTGCATATTGATTCCATTTCAACACGTAGATTTTGAACTAGGGTTTGGAGCTCATAATTGTCTTGCTCCAACCTAACAATTTTTCTTTTTGGTGAGCTAAATCATCAGTGAGAGAATCGTAAAGATGGTAAGAGTTATCCAACCCTTCCTTAATTGCATCAACAGTAAGGTTTGGATCAATAGGTTCTCCAGAGCGAGATAGCCAACAGCTTCAAGCAATATTTTCAAGATTTCGTTTGAGAGTAAGAAGGCGGCTATTTGAGGAAGGATCCTCTGGAGGGGAAGGTAAGTGCACAGTCAAACCTGGAGGACCAGGAGGGCCCAGGGGGCCCATGAGGACCAGGATGCCCATATCCAGGGGGGCCAGCTGGCCCAGGTGGCCCTTCACTTCCATCCCAACCAGGGGGCCCCATCACTCCTGTGGGACCAGCTGATCCTTGCTCCCTGGGGGGCCTGGGGGACCCACAGGGCCAGGGGGCCCTGGAATCTCAGGCACGCTTGAGACATTAAACGCTGGTTGGATTGTTGATTCAATCTGGCTTATTTGTTCAAAAGTTTGTTCAGTAAAAGCATTAAGTTGGCTGGCAAGGTTGGTAATGGCTTGTTGCAACTGACTCTCAATAATTGTGGTGGTCTCAGTAAATTGGGTAGCTACTTCCTCACAAAGCAGGCTAGCCACTCCCACATCCAGTTGGGAGAGTTGGTTTTGAATAGAGATAAGTTGGGCGCGGTTTTCAAGAATAGCCTCACGGTTATCTCTTACAAATGAAGAAGCCAAGTTGTAGAAATCTAGGAGGTAGGAGTGTAACTCTTGTGACAAGGTAAACTGTCACAAGATTTCCTGATGGTGGATCCCCATCATTTGGACTAAATGGTGAATGGCGGGGTGCACAAACTGTCACAAATATCGCTCTGTGCGAGATACTCCTACTTCAGAGCCAGATAAGGTGGCAGATTCATATAGCGCTCACATATTATCAGGAACTGCAGAGGCTTGGTTATGATGGGAGCGATCTCTGGGGAAAAGGGCACCTAGAAGTAATTGATTAATAGTATCAGCAACACCTGTAGGCTGAAAATGATAGTTTTGGGGTTCTAGGGCCGGAATAGAGATATTGAGCATAGCACGGAGTTGCATAAAATTGGGTTCATTGTTCTCAGGGTCGCGATTTCCATTGAAGGTTACCCATTGGGTGACGCTGGATAATTTGGTAAGTGGCCAAGTAGAGTCTTGGCAAGAATCATCCATTGTGAATATATTTATTCACCAGGTAGCTCGGGAGAGTACCTGGCAGGGAGCACCAATTATTTTGTCAGGATAGGGTAGCTGAGGGCAATAGTTCCTCAAAGCATACCAAAATGGATGGGATAAAATGTCCCACAGCGAGCAGACAGCGGGGAGAGCTGGTAATCCTAAACATAGGGGCTGGTAACTTGCTATAATCTTGAGAATAGGTGACAAGGGACCTATTATAATAAAACTGGTGAAGCTGATGGCCGGAGAGGAGCTTGCTGAACAGAGGCTCTAGAGATAAGTAAAAATAAGGACAAATTGGAGATAAAAATGTAACTTTATTTAAGAAAATCGCGGATATTTATAGGCGAGGTTTTCCTCCTAATCCTTTCAGGATAGCGACGTCCTCCACTAGCAAGATCTTCAGCATCCTGATGTTGATCAGGTGGGGAGTGGACAGCAGGCTTCCTTTTAACAAATCGATTAGGGGGCGGAAAATAAGGCTCCATTAGAGGAAAATTTGGAGAGGTATTGGAAGTAGGGAAAATTGAATTAGATTGATTGAGAGAAGGTCAAATCCCAACAGAGTCGATGGAGGGGACAGCAAACCAGAAGACGCAGGCAGAAACACAGGGACAGATTCAGCCCATGGGAGTTGGAAATGAGCTGGTGCAGGTTCAGGCCAGAGTTCACAACTCTGGTCACCTACCTGTAGTCTCAACGAAAAATTCTCAGAACAAGGGTTACAAAGATTTCAAGGTGGTCCAGCTACTGATAGAGCGAGCGTTGCCTTAACTCAGCTCAGCTCAGTGGCACAGAGCTTCCAAATGGGTACTTGAAGCTCAAATTGCTTATTTACAATAGAACTGGGTCAAATGGCCCATAAACTATCCAATTAAGGTGGATTTGGTGAATTGGGAAATCTGATCACAATAGGGACATTCAATATCGCAGGGCTGAAGGCTGCCACATCCTGGGCCAAGAAAATTCAGCACCTGTGAAACCCTCCGGCTGACATCTTGGCGATCCAGGAGTATTAATGCCCAAGGGGGAGACCAAGTGGACCCAGATGCTCCTCCCAAACTTCTTAACTTGGTCCACCCTCTGCGGGTTTATGATCAAACCAGGCAGGGGCATCACCATCACATCCTCGACTCATCACCTAGGGGAGAGTCCTGGCCATCATGTTCACCTGGCAGGGAAATAAGTACACCCTAGTCAATACTTACGCCGCCAACATCCTCAGCAACTGCGCCAACTCTTTTGAGGAGGTGACCAATCTACCACTACCGGAATTACAGCTTCCTCCTATGGGAAATGAACTGTTGGCTTACAAGGGCCACAGACAGATGGCCCTGGACATTGATCATCCCCGAGGACACCAGGAACTTAAATTGCTCATGGCTGCATTAAGTTCATTGATGCATGCTAAATGATGCGCCAACCCTTGAGCACATGACAAGGCCACACGTCAGAGAGGGTGAGCTGCTCTCAATGACACTATTGACCTAATCTTCATCCCAGCAACCCTCAAGCATATGGTAAAAAACTTTGAGACAGATAGTGTCACCCACTCAGACCATCGATTGGTAAGGATTACCTTGAGGTCAGAGCTGCAGGCACAACCACGCCCAAAATGGGAGAAGATTCACCCACAAACTGTAACTAACGTTGACTTCGCCCACTGGTTAGCAGTATAAACCCTGGCTAGTGATGTGAGGGACCCCTCAACAAATACCCAATCAAGACCTGGGGACGCCTGAAAGCTGAAATGGTCACGCAACAAAACGTACATCCTCCAGGAGGCACATGGCTGAGGCATCAGCGCTCTAAAGGGCGATCAACCAACAAGCACATCTCAAGAGAAATGCCCCTCAAGCAGGCCACAGCACCAATTGGATGGGGGAATGGGTTTGGCTGACCCTCGAGATCCAAGGTCTCATCAAGCAAGCTCAGAATTAGCTCACATTACAGGTGAGAGCAAAAGTGGTGGCTGAGGGTGAGAAATCATCCAGATTCTTCATGCGTCAGTTCACCACCTAGAAATCCTGAACCTGATGCAATGCTCTGGCCGTGCAATATGGCACCATAGCACGCTCCTCAGAGGTGCTAGCATACATAGCCCATGAATACTACACAAAATTATACTCAAACAAGGGCGCCTTGCCTCAGGACATTAAGTCCTTCCTTGTGAGGGTGAAGCCACCCCTGACCCTGGACACATTGGCCCTCACAGCACCTATAACAAAGGAGGAGCTCAATGCGGCAATCAAGAGCCTTCCCCGGCAGAAGAGTCCAGGACCTGATGATATTCTGTTCAAACTGATTTCAACATTCCCAGAACTCCTCAGCCACATCCTCCTTGCTGCGCTCAACAGATTCTTGGATGAGACCAAGCTGATGCCTGGAGGGGATTAGGTCCTGCTTTTCTCCTTCACAAGAAAGGTGACACACATTCACTTGATAAATTTGACCAATCTTGCTGATTAATTCTGACACCAAACTACTTACAAAAATCCTGGCACGTCATCTGGGTTCCACCAGGAAGAATGTGATCTTGATGAGCTAATATTGTTTTGTCCCTGGAAGGAGCATCTGGGACAACATCCACACGGTCACCAATGTCACCCAGTAGAACTCTAGTGGAGCATTAGTATTCCTAGAACAACAGAAATCTTATGACAGGGTGGACTGGGTGTACCTACACCGTTGCATGGATAGAGCACACCTGCTGCAAAGATTCATTGACTGGGCGATGAAGCAAATGACTATGACAAACATTTCAGTTCTAGGCCCCAGATTCCAGTCAGCCAAAATCTCACCTCAATGTGGTGTGAGGCAAGGGGACCCATTGAGCCCCCTGCTGTAAAGCCTGGTTTTTGACCCAGTGTTGCGGGCAACAGAGGCAGAGCTGGAAGGCATTGGTGTGTGTGGGCAGCCACCACTGAAAACTCTGGCATATGCCAACGATGCAGTCATAGGGATTGCAAGCTTGGAGACTCAGAGAAAATTGAGTCAATTATTCACCAGTACAAATCTGCTAGCAATGCAAGAATTAACAAATCAAAAATGGAGATCTTACCTGTCATTGGTGCAAAAATCACCCAAACAACCTGGGGCGGCAAAACCCAAACCAGGGTTCACCAACTGGCCCCGGCTAGAGCCACCCTGCCTACTGTCACCCCCACTCAGCTGGAAATGGTATTTGGGGTGGGTGACAACTGGGCCTTATATACCCAGCGCCATGGCTGTCCGAGGAAGACTGACATTATGGTTAATAAGAAAAAGCATAAAAAATAGACTACAAGTGCTAAAAAATGCATTCAGAAAGTTTGGAAGTTGGATGCATCTCAAAAGCAACAAATCAGGTGCTGGCTGCTGATATTGACAATATCATCATCGTTGTATCAGCTGACCGGAATTTAAGTGCAAAAATAAGTTTTTGATAAGTAGTAAAGTAATGCAAATAATTGCGGGTTTCAGAACTCACCCAAAATGATGGAATCAACATCGAATCAATGGACCAAATTGATGTAACTAAATTAAACAATTTAACACACAATTCCGATGTCTTGGAATCTAATATAAACAATTTAAATTATTTAGCTACACCAGTCAACAATCAAGACCTTAATTGCAGGTCTCAGACCCTTGCTGGGTATGACATAACCAGCAACAAATCAAGTGGCTGAGATGACAGAATCAACTCTAATAATTTCATGCAAGATTCCAAAGTCTTGGAACTCATTTGATTAATCTAAACAATTTGAATACACCAATTGACAGTTGAGACCTTAATTGCAGGTCTCAGCACATTGTCATGGATGATGTAACTGGTGACAAATTGATTCCCCAGCCTAATTTGCTTAATTTAAAAAAATTTTATGCAAAAATAAAAAATAATTGAGGTGAACTGAAGCAATAACACAAAAATTAAATTAAATCAAATTAAAAGTAAATTATTTGGTGAAATGCATACAATTCGCCAGCACTTAAGGACCACCCTCACCTCCCACCAAGATCCACAACAAACAATAACTGGGCAGAAACTGGGTTCCATTCAGGGTGGTGCCTTCAGATGGCCCAGTGAAACACCTGGGCATCACCCTGAACCTCAACGGGCCAGACCTGCCCAGGATCGAGGATGGGCTCATCTGGAAGCTCACATCCCAAATCACCTCCCTCAGAGGGTGGCAAACGGGAATCATGGGGTGAGTCACAATCATGAATTCCCTCCTGCTTCCAATCCTCTGGTTTCTAGCTGCAATTGTCCCCTTCTCATCAGAAATCCACAACTTCATCAGGGCCTTACTGCAGTCATGGTTGTGGGGGGGCAGAAGAGACCCAATACAAATAGGCCTGGTCCATGGACCAAAATTGGAAGGAGGCCTAGGCCTCACTGACCACATTGCTTAATTGGATAAAATATTTGGTAAGTGGATATTTAGAGTGACAAGCCCAACCCCTGAACCAAACCACTGGTCACGTGCCGCATGCATCATCCTGGCCAGAGACCTCAATCTAGCTAACCCCACAGCACAGAACACCCTCCAGTCCTACCTAACAGCTAATCTGAATGCCCATGGCCCATACTAGTCCTTGAGCTTCTCTAGCACAGTACTGAAGACCATCTGTTGAGATGTGTGGCTGTTCCCTCTCAGCATCACGAGGGGGCAATGCAGTTGAGGGTTTGCAAATCACACCTATGCTCAGGAATGTAAGTGTGCACAAGTCTCGGTGATGGAATGCCCCCTTCCAAGAGCATGAACCCTAGCCCGTATTGACCTCCTAGACCAAATGATCAGCCATATAATTAAAAAAACTCAAAAAATATTTGGAAATTTGCAACCCATGATTTACTTCACCCAAAGATTAGGGCATACACTTGGCGATGCCTACACAGGGCCTACCAAACAGCCTACCAGTCCATCTCAACCCAGAAATAGTGTAAAGTATGTGGCGCAAATGATGCCCTGCTGAACAGGTTGAAAGAGTGCCCAGCGGCCCAACTTGTATGGAAACTAACGTGGCCACTGATGGTACCCAACAGCATACCCATTGAACTCTGTCTAATTGGAAAATTTCATGGCACTAAATATCAATTCACCAATTCCAGAATTGCTCCAAGCAGTCATTTATGCATTATTCTTATGGACAATTCACACAATTTATCTCAAGGCAATTCAAAATTTGGCTCCAAATTTCGTTGAGATCAGCAATTGCTTTAATAAAAAACATAAGCAAATCATTCAATATTTGGCTGTTTGGGGAAGAAATTCCACAACAACTTTCAAGGATGGTGCAGAGCTGGCTTCCGATCCCTTCCTAACTGTTGACATGGAAATGCAAACCTGTATCAACAGCAGTGAAAACTCTCTAAGCAGCTCAAGTAAGTTCCTTCCAACACCGCCAGGTTCCATGGGAACACTAGCCACGATGTTCTCCCCTGGTACTTGGGTTTAGGTCTCAGCCCCCTCATTTCATATTACTCCCCCTCATTCTTTGGTGTAGCATATTTGTCCCAAGGTTAACCCACCTCGAATAAAAGTTATTATTATTATTATTAGCTGATTTACCCATGCTTTGCTATGGTGTCTATAGAATTTCAGGTGATTCAAGATGATATATTTAGATTTTATATATAGCTAAGCAATAACTACTTGGCAAAGTTTAATTACTCAATCAAAGCAACCAAAACCATCAACCACTCAGCTAAAACTAACTGAACTTATCAAATCAATTAAGACTAATCACCCCCAAAGCTAAACTGTATCCTATCAATTCAACCAAAAACCATCAACCACTCGGCCAAAAAAATAAACTTTATCAAATCAATCAGATTCTAATTTATTTTAGACTTTATATTGGTAGATAGCTATCAATAAGTTCAGAAACCATTAAACCTATTAAAAATTTCAACCTCCTACCACTTAGCTAAAATCTATTAAGCCTGCCAAATTAAATAAATATCAATCACTTACCTGAAACTATTGAGCCTATCAAATAAACCAAAAAAACACCACTCACAAAAACCAATTATTGAACTTACAAAACAGCCAAAAACTACCAACCCCTTATCAAAACTTAAAAAAATCGAATTGAATGAATATAATAATGCATAGCAAAATTGCTATATAATTACCATTAGAAATATATGTTCTAGATCTTAAATAAGACTGATATTTAGATTTATATGATTATATTAAATACTACATATTAGCATTCTGTTCCCAAACTTTAGAATACTTGTGCCAAGTTTGGTGATTTTTGGGTTTTTGCTTGAGAAGGTACATCTATATAAACAACTTAACATACTGATTCTTTTGTAAATCTAAAATTTTGGGATGATTCTTGTTGATGCCAAGTTTAATACAGATTGGTTTGTGGGCTTAGAGTTTATCTGATAATCTTATTTTTTTATATTTGTAGACAGTTATTGATTTGATTAAGTAATCAATTATACTGAATCAATAAAAATTTACAACCATTCAGCCATACCCAATTAAACCTATTGATTTAACTAAACCACTAAACCACTTGGCTAAAACCATTAGATTAAAAATCAACCAATCACCAACCGCTTCATAAGCCAAAACTAAATGTATCAAAACAACCAAATTCATCAACCGCTAACCAAAACCAATTAACTTATCAAATCAACCAATCACTAACTTTATATAAACCGTTAAGCTTATTAATTAACATAAACCCACCAACCGCTCAACAAAACCATTTAAGCTACCAAATCAACTGAAAATCAAACTTCTCAGCCATTACAATATACCAATTTCCAATTAAAACATATAAAATTTTCACTTGTTACATAAAAAACTTTTATTTTACTATGAATATTGAAAATTGGGCTGAGGTGCACATAGACCCCCTCCCGTCCACCTATAGCCAAATTTTCAGAGCTCTACATGTTCTAGTTTTGGCTGGGCATCGCGCACACATATAGACACACACACATTAGCTTTTATATATATGGATTATTGCTTTTTTAAAGTGTGTGGCATAGTTGGAATGGGCATCCCACTATCACCCCTCATGACGCAGGTTACAATCCCATAATGGCAAAAATTGTATTCCTGTGCCGAGAAATAGCAATACATGTGATTTTTCAAACCATGACTTAGTCTGAACAAGAGAATTAGTGAAGTTAAATCATGTAATCCTGGCCTATCAGAATACACTCAGGAAGGTTTTCCCCCCAGTATTTGGGTTTTGTCCTCCACTCCTATATTTTTGCTACCTACTCCTAAGCTATGTATCAGTGCAGTATATTTGTCCCAAAGTCAGACCACCTCAAATAAAATTATTTCTTTTCTTCCTAAGTGTCACTTTTATTGAGCAAAGGAAGATACAAGCTGAATTTGAACATTTGATAATCAGTACAGAAGGAAAAGATGCAAAACTCTAATAAGAAGTCCTGGGCAAACATTGCAAAGGGTGGTACCTCCATCAACATGTCATTTCCCAAGGGTATTGAACGCTCTCACAAGGAGCTCCTGTTTAGTCAAGCAAACCAGACCAAATGACAGATGTAAGTCCCACTGAAAGGTACTTGAATTACACCAGCATATGCTCTACAATAATATCTGCCACTCACTCCTTTCCTCCCCTGTTGATCATGAGGTTAGAGTGAACTTTGGGTTGAAAACCTGGAGATCTTGTTGGAAATTACCAAAAAAGAAAAATTTATTTTGAAAATGCCATTTTATCTAGCAAGAATTTTGTCAAGAATTTGTAGATATTGGCTTCACACCAGTAGAGCAGGTGGATACTGTGGTAAAGGTCATTATTGAGGTAACCATCAAAGGTGTTCCTCATTATTTTAAGGTACACAAAAATTTTACTCTTAGGAGTTGATTTATTGGAGGTCAACCCTAGTAATCTTTCTACTGCACAGATTCAGTTTCCTCATGCACCTCATTTGTAAGAATATATATAATCCAATAATAGTATGATGACTATTATCCATAGTCAAGTTAGAATTATCTTCAGGCCCAACGCTTCAGCCAGTATTTCCAATAATACTGAATATTGCACTCTTAGGGATTCATTCCCTAAATCCTGTCCACTCAATCTTCATTAAGATCCTCTGATGACAGTCCCTTGGCCCAACACACAGTCAGCAGCAATCCCTTAGCCGTGGTTCCCTTTGTCTCTAGATCCCCGCTCAGGATCTCTACTCTTCTCTGAGAGTCTACCAATTATTGCCTTCTGCAATAATATCCTTGAGATGGAATCTTCACGCTAGATGCTGATAGTCTAACTATTACCAAATCTACAGTCAAACTAATAAGGTTCTTTATTAGTTCTTTCCTGACTGTAAACTTGTGTCAATCAGTGAGTATTTTCCAGTGTAATACTTGAGTGTTTTACTACTATACTACTTTACTACTGTACTACTACTTTCGAGTGTTTTTTATTATAGTGAATTCTAGGGAATTTATAGGGGATTCAGCTGTCTAACCCTTGGTTGACACCTCTTTCAATGAAACGGCAGCCATTGCCATTGAATCACCCTTCCTCATCTTGGCAGCAATGGTCTTCCCCATCCTGACTAGGATTCTGATGTTAGACATCCTTGAGACCTCAAATGAAAGAGTCAGAAACATATCATTAACGTTTTCCTCTTGATCCAAGCAAATCATCCATAATTGGCTAGCAACCAATTCATTCGCTAGTTGCAGGTGGCATCACTCACCTCGCAACTCATTAAACATTCCCAATCAGTCGGTGATGAAACCTGACTGATCCCAATTGGTACACCTGATAGTTAATTACTATCAGATGCCCTTATTTTGTCAGCCACTCCACCCAATGAGATATTAGGTATTCATCCAGATTGATCCCCGATGGATATGACCAGATAAATATCCTAAAATCCCCCAAACATAGTTCCTCCAAAATTTGGGTCAACCAATTTCCAATTCACTTCGCCTTAGGGAATTTTTCCCCTAGCAATACCAGGTAATCTAGCAGGCTGGGAATATGGGCAAAAATCCCAACACATCCCCCTCTTGCCTAGATTTCCAGCGAGAAAAGGACTGGGCATGGAAACACCGCTTTGGACACCTGGTCAAATACTTCATTGGTTCAAGCAGAGTACTTCATCAATACTCAACGCTGCTTGGGATGACCTTCAGCATACAGCATTCCTCCTCTTCCTCCTCACTACCGCCTACTCAGAGCGCGGTCCCCAAGACCTCTTGTCATGCCAGGCAATCAATTTACTCATGATGATCTTTTTCCCAGGATCCAGTTTTCCCCCCATCAGGGTATATGACCCTCTGTCATATTCAGGTTTCTTGGTCTGGCGTCCTAGAATTCCTGATTCTCTCCTCATCCTAGACAGGAGACTCTTGCCATCAATATATGTCTCGCAGCTTAATTAAGAATACTTATTTATATTCGCCTTTGTTATTTCATTTATAACCTCTTGGCTGTAAGTCATTCTTCCCTCAGAAAGCTTATTTCATTAATTTTATGAAATTAATTTCCCAAAATTGGAGCCTAATGGAGTGTAGGGTGCATAATGTCAACTTCTATATCAGTCCAACATCCCCCTCTAGTCCTGCTCATATGTCAAACTCAGAGTCTCACTACCAACAGCTTCTTAACAGTCTGTCCAATTTGGACCTCCGCCTCTTCCAGCAAATGAGTCAGGATGCTTGGCGGACCCTCTTCTATGGTCCTTCCAGGACTCATACGCCTAGCCTGGTGCAAGCAGCTAGTCCTTCCATCGAGTTACCAGAAACAGTATCCAATCCCATCAAAACCAGGCATGCCATCATTTCGAATAACTCTCAGCTGACTCTTCCCATGCAGTCAATCCCCGAGTTGGACTTTGAAACCCTTCTGGATTCAGCTCCTTTCACTGAGGCTCTGAACATCATCATTGATGCTCTGGAGGTTATGCCAACTGCTCTAGATTGTTCATTCCTGGCCAGGTCAGATTTGCTCCCTGAGTTCCTCTTCTGACTTGGTCAATTCTACAAACCCGCTGTACTGGTTTCTGAGCTCACAATTGGGAACAGCATTCATACCAAGCTCCCCTATGCTGAACTTCACGCGCAAGTCACCAAGGCATTGTCATTAGCGCTGAATCCCTCAGATCTGGACAACCTTCTGGATCAGGATACTGCTGCTTATGCTCTCTACTTTGCCGGCCAAGTTCTTTGAAGTTGGTTGATGAAGTTCTCAGGCTGCCTGACTTTCATCGGTCATTCAGCTTCAGCTTCCGCGAAGCCTGTAGTCATTGTTTACAGGATGCAATCTGTTTGTTACATGACTACCTCTTCTCTGGAGCTTCCCATTGCTATCTTCCATTGATGGCACTAATTGGGGGTATTATTTAACAACCTCCCTCAAGTATTCCTTCTTTGCTGCTGGCTCACCTGTCTGGTGTTCTTGATGAGGCCTGCCAGCAGGCACTCAAGACAAATCTTCTGGCGCCGGTGCCTTATCAGGATTACTCAGGGTTATTTGATGATTGCCTCTTCCTTTATTGCTGTTTTCCACCCCACTCTGGGGTTTCACGATTGGCATCCTCTGACATATCTATTTCTCTTCCCTTAGTCACATTCTCTCAGGGCTTGGCGTCAGCTCAACAAACATGGTTTCAAGTAGGACTTTCCCTTGCAAGCATCTGATCACATATTGATTTTGACAGACTATTCCTCCCTACTGCAATCCATCCTCCCTCCCCCAAGAGGCAACATAGGTGGAATTATCCCCGCACTGAGGACAATTAATAAAAAATAAAAATTTTATAAAAATATATTGGCTTCTTTTTTCTTATCTACGCTTTTTATATATATATATATATATTTTTCCAATATCTTTAATCAAAATTTTTTTCCTATGGGACTTGACCTTGTTTCAGTTCAGAGGTCCATCTTTTCCCCCAAACTGGATCCTGGGCACTTAAACCTACCAGTTTTCTATGGTTCAGAGGTCCTTTTTTCAGACTTAACCATCTAGATTGGTTCAGAGGTCCTTTTTTCGGACTTGACCTAATCATCAGGATATGGCCAACTTAATGGTTCATCAGTCCTTCGGGAACTCTTTCTTTATTATTTTTTTGATCCATCGCTTTAAATATTTAGCATGGACTTGATTTACTACTCTTCCATCCAAGAGATTCTTGATGGAATAATCATCAGTTGCCATCTTGGCACTTACTTTGAACGGACCTGACCATAGTGCATCCAACTTTTTCTTCATCCAAAAGCATGCATATCACAATAGGCAGCTCTTTCTCCTATTTGATATTCTCATAATGGAAGTCAGTTTCTATCATCCTCAATTTCGCTCGTATCCTTTTCTTTAAGGTAGTCTCAAATGCTTGCAATTGCATATTGATCAGGATACACATCAGTCAGTTCAGGTATTGTTCAGTACTCATCCCCAACGTAGTTTTACTACTGAATATAATATTGGTGGTAATGTGGCCTTCCTCCCATATAATAATTTAAATTGCGTCTTTCCCATCGCTGTATGATGAATGATGTTGTAGGCAAATGTCACCAAACTCAGGTATGTTCCCCACATGGAAGTTCTCCCTGGACTAGCTTCCTCAGCGTCACAGCCAGCATCCATTGACCCATTCTACCAGTCCGTTCATCTCCGGCTGATATGGTACTGACACAACTCCCCAGATCCCCATTATTTTGTTTAGCCTTGGAATCACATGGGATGTGAAGTTGGTCCCATTATCACTCAGTATAACTTGTGGACACCCATGCTGGTATACTACTTGATCCAGGATGAATCTTGCAGTACTGGTAGCATCTACTCTGGTTAGGGCCTTTGTTTCGACCCATCTCATCAGATGGTCAATGGCAACTATGATGTACTTGACTCCTCCTGTGATCATCACCAACGGTCCCATCACATCAATAGACACAATGTGCCATGCAAATCCAGGTCAGACTAGTCAGTATCCAGTTGTATTCTTGTGTGGTTTATGCAATTGGCATTCCACACAACAAGCCAGATGGTCTGCGACATCATAGTTGATTGATTCCCAGTAATAATACTGGCAAATATGGTCAGTTGTTTTCTCAGGCCTCCATGCCCAACAACCTTATGAGCGGCTAGAATGATTGCTGCTCTCTCTGACAGTTTTGGGAATAATAGACGTTTCCCATTCATCATCTTAAATACTTGTCCATCCATGGTCTCAGTGTTTTCCATCACTTTTCAAAGTGCACCTTGGATTTCTCGAGGCTCATCCTCAATTCTTCCTTTGACCATTCTCTGGAATAGCTCATCCACCTGCGGATATACCAACTGGACCATTGGTAACCACGATAAGCCATCCACATTCTGATGAGAAGCCCCCACTCAGTGGACTATCTCATAATCATAAGCCTGAAGTTTGAGTGCCCATTGGGCCAGTCGTCCTTCAGGTTCCCTCAGATTGTGCAGCCAACGCAATGAAGAGTGGTCCATCACCACCTTAAAGTGCATTCCATGGACATACACCTGAAACTGTTTACAGGCGTAAATGACTGCAAGGCATTCACGCTCAGTTACAGTGTAATTCCTCTCTGCGGCAGAGAGTGTCCAGCTCACATATGCCACCAGATGTTCATCCCCAAGTTCATCTACTTGGCTCAGTATGGCTCCAATCGCCATCAATAAAGCATCATTTTGAATGATAAACTCCCAATTGAAATTCGGATATTTCAGAATTGGCGAATTTATCAAGTACTGGCGTAACTCATCAAAGGAGTCCTGAGCCTCTTCATTCCATACAAATCCTTTTTTTGGATCCTTTAATAAATGGAATAAGGGCTCAGCTATTCGGGCAAAGTCCCAAATAAATCTTCTATATTATCTGACCATCCCAAGGAATAATTGGATGTCTCAGACACTCTTTGGCACAGTCATCTTTTCAATAGCTGTTATCTTCTGGGGTTGCAGCTGCAATCCATTTGTATTGATCACAAATCCCAGGTATTCAAGCTCCTTCTTGAAGAAGTGGTACTTCTGTGGCTTAATTTTCAGATTAGCCGCGGACAGTCTCTTAAACACTTCCTCCAAGTGCTGAAGGTGATCAGTAAACGTCCTACTGAACATGTTTATATCATCCAGATATACCAAGATGCACGAAAACTTCAGGTCGCTTAATACTGTGTCCATGGCCCTCTGGAACGTTGTGGGTGCATTACAGAGACCCTGGGGCATCCTAGTCGGCTGGTATAACCCCTGTGCGGTGATAATCGCACATTTTTCCTGGTCCTCTGCTGGCAAGTCAATCTGCCAGTATCCCAAGATTAGGTCCATCGCAGAGAAATACTTTGCTTCTCCTAATTGGTCTAGCGCATTGCCAATCCTCGGTAGGGGATATGAATCCTTCTTCATAATTTTATTCAGCCTCCAATAGTCAATCACTAACCAATTTGATCATCTTTTTTCTTTACGATCAGAATTGGGCTTGCCCAGGGACTTGACGACGGAACTAGAAGCCCATTATTTACTAGTTTTCTGATCTCATCTTCCACTACCACTTCAGCAGCTTTCAATCTTCAGATCAGTCTCATTCTTATTGGTAAATTTTCTCTGGTGTCAACTTTGTGAATTACGCCTTGTGCACATCCCAAATCGTGATCATCCTGCGCAAAAATTTCCTGATATCTCTCAAATAATTCGAGCACCTCCTCCTTCTGCCTTTCCAGCAGATCTGCAAGTTGCTCTTGATCAACTAATAAGTTGATGCTTTTGGCTTCTCCGGCTGGTAATCCCATTTCCTTGAGAGATCCAAAATCATGGAATCGTCTCAATTCTGCTGTCAGATTAAATGAACAAATGCAATGATTTGATTTTCTTAATCTTCATCAGTTTTTTGCTTAAATTTGCCAAGAGAACTCGTATTTCTCCATGGCCCAGCATAATTATCCCAGGAGCCACCCAAGGCTCCACTCTGGACTTCTTCCAGGGGCTTCCAACTTCTCCATACAACAACTCCAGAATCTCTAGAGTCAACCCTGTGTTGACTATCATCTGCGATCCAGCCAGTATGGTTTCTTCTTTCTTGATCCGCAAAGGAATTCCCTCAGTTCTCTAGGATCTCGGCTGGCATCTCTCATCACTTCCTACCAACTAACTGGTACTGAATTGGTACAATGCCGTCATTGTATATCAAGTTGATGAAGTTATTTCTCCTATTCAATGAAGCTTCACCATTCTTTTGATATACCAATGGTAACGTCTGACCCAGGATGGTCAACGTATTATCCTCAAAGTTACATTTAACTCCGTATTTCCGCAGAAACTCCGTTCTGATCAGAATATCATAGTTTTGATTTGCCAAAACTATTGCTGGCGCGGATACCACCAATGACCTGAATCATAGTGGCAGCACACTATATGCTCCACAGGAAACGGTGGTGTTCAGCCCAGCTGTTCCATATTCCTTCTTGTGTTCCAAGTCTGGAGAGATCTTCATCTTCTTCACCAGCTTGGTCAACACAATGTTGATGGGCGCTCCACTGTCAACTATTGCCCATACCCTTACTTGATTCACTTGAATATCTATATATGTACACTCAAAGTATTGTAATAGGGTATTTACTGAGTGAATTGTGGCGTTATTAGCTGAATCTAGGGTATTAATTATCTGCGCCAATAATTCAGGAAATTATTCCTTAATCATGCCAAGGGAATTGACAGGTTGGCCTCATCTAACCAAATATTGGTTAACTCATCAGGATTTTTGGTGGTCCGAATCTTCTCTGCCAGTTGTCGGGCATATGGCTGGGCAACCTACTGAACAATCTTGGGGTCGATCTTCTTCGCCTCAGCTCTGGTCACAGCGTTTATGTCCATGCTGACCACTTGATATATTGGATCCTGCTCGTCATCCACAATCAAATCACTGATATCTATTTCTTCATTCATAATATTGGGAGGAACAGGTTTCTCCGCCGTCCTAGACTGTTCCTTGTCTAGACAGTGGGACCTTTTCCTGAATCCTTCGTGGCTGCTATTTCCTTAGCTTGGACCATATGAACTTGATCCTTTGGCATTTTGCAGTGTGCGGCGAAATGCTCTTTCCTGCCACACTGAAAGCAGACCTTTTCCTTCTTGTTTAATCAATTGTGATCCTTGGGCTTTTTCCCCAGCACAGTTCAGTTAAAAGTCTCCTTTGCTTCTTCGCCTCCCTTTGTGGGATTCGAACTTTGGACCAGATTTGACTTGAAGCTTCTATTAGGAGCATCAAACGTTGCTCCCAAAATCTTCAAATTGTCTACCATTTGTGAGGTAGTTATCTCAGTCGCAAATATAGTAGACATCATTTGATGCAAATCGCAATAGGGCTAAAGGCCGCTTGCAAAGCGATTCTTGCATCAAAGTCATCTAACACCTTCACTCCGGCCAGGATCTGTGATTCCTGGTAGAATCAATCTGCAAAGCTTGCAAGGGACTCATCTTTACGGAATTGAATTCCCATAAAGTCTTGCTTGCATTTTGACATGCGGGTTATACTGCCAAATTCCTTCATTATTGCTGCCTTAGCCTCAGCATAAGACCAGCTGTCCCCCTCCAGGTGGGGTAACACCAGATTCTGACAATCTGTGTTTAAGCAGTTCATGACCGTCAATGCCTTCTGACGATCCCTGTATCCATTCATGGTCATGTCAAATAGTTGGAAAAATGCTGGGGCGTTATCCTGATGGAATGTAGGCAATTTAGGGGTTGCCCTAAATTCCTCCAAGTCAGTTTGGGCCAACTCTCTTGGTTTGACTATTCAGTTTACTTGCAGAGTGTCATCAGGCGTCATCTCCAAAATAGCATTGAATGCAGGTGGCATATTTCTTGGGGTATTTGTTTTCCCAAGTATCATTTGAAGACTTCTTCTTTGACATCATTGGCCACATCTGACTCGCTTGCACTTCTGTGTGCTTTCAATTTCTCTACTTCCTTTAATAACTTCTCAATGTCCGCACCAAATTTTCTCAAATGAATGCAATCCGCTTCACATTCCATTTTCAGAAATAGGATCTCTCAGACGAGGTCTCCTTCTTTCTTCTTTAACGAGTTTACTTTGCCAAGTAACTCATTCCCAAAGTTGGCTACGTTGTCAACTCCTTCTTCCACCTTGGTTACTTGTTCCTCCAAGGCCGCAAACTCCCATGGTCCACAGAGTTTAAAGCGTTCTGGTTCACTGTGGCAATCTCAGTCCACAACCTACGCATTTCCTCTTTGTGTGACATTCTGGATTAATTCTTCTACTCAACTACCCCTGTAGTGAGCACCAACTTGTAAAAATTTTACTCTTAGGAGTTGATTTATTGGAGGTCAACCCTAGTAATCTTTCTACTGCACAGGTTCAGTTTCCTCGTGCACCTCGCGTTGTAAGAATATATATAATCCAATAATAGTATGATGACTATTATCCATAGTCAAGTTAGAATTATCTTCAGGCCCAACGCTTCAGCTGGTATTTCCAATAATACTGAATATTGCACTCTTAGGGATTCATTCCCTAAATCCTGTCCACTCAATCTTCATTAAGATCCTCTGATGACAGTCCCTTTGGCCCAACACACAGTCAGCAGCAATCCCTTAGCCGTGGTTCCCTTCATCTCTAGATCCCCGCTCAGATCTCTACTCTTCTCTGAGAGTCTACCAATTATTGCCTTCTGCAATAATATCCTTGAGATGGAATCTTCACACTAGATGCTGATAGTCTAACTATTACCAAATCTACAGTCAAACTAATAAGGTTAATTATTAGTTCTTTCCTGAAAGTAAACTTGTGTCAATCAGTGAGTATTTTCCAGTGTAATACTTGAGTGTTTTACTACTATACTACTTTACTACTGTACTACTACTTTTGAGTGTTTTTTATTATAGTGAATTCTAGGGAATTTATAGGGGATTCAGCTGTCTAACCCTTTGTTGACACCTCTTTCAATGAAACGGCAGCCATTGCCATTGAATCACCCTTCCTCATCTCAGCAGCAATGGTCTTCCCCATCCTGACTAGGATTCCGATGTTAGACATCCTTGAGACCTCAAACAAAAGAGTCAGAAATGTATCATTAATGTTTTCCGCTTGATCCAAGCAAATCATCCATAATTGGCTAGCAACCAATAGATTTTCTAGTTGCAGGTGGCATCACTTGCCTCACAACTCATTAAACATTCCCAATCAGTTGGTGATGAAACCCAACTAATCCCAATTTGTACACCTGATAGTTAATTACTATCAGATGCCCTTATTTTGTTGGCCACTCCACCCGATGAGATATTAGGTATTCATCCAGATCAATCCCTGATGGATATGACCAGATAAATATCCTAAAATCCCCCAAACGTAGTTCCTCCAAAATTTGGGTCAACCAATTTCCAATTCACTTCGCCTTAGGGAATTTTTCCCCTAGCAATACCAGGTAATCTAGCAGGCTGGGAATATGGGCAAAAATCCCAACAGAGGACAATTGAATTCAACTGGGGGGAACATGGCAAGTACCAGATCATTGAACCATTCACTGCCAAACAACGCAAAGTGGAGGAGAAAGCAGAGAGATGAGCAGAGGCCAGAGTGAGGTTAGAAAAGCTAAAAAGCAAAACAGATTCTGGAAGCAACCAACAATGTTGGAAATGCAAACTGCTTTAAGATCCCAAGGGAGACCTCCAAGGAGTTAATATGGGGAAAGCAAACCAGCAGTTGCAGGTGGCGACACAGGGGCAAACGCAGCCCATGGGAGCAGGAAAGAATGTTGCTTAATTAATGCCAAAGTTCAGAACTCAGGTCACTTACCTATAGTCTCAACAAAAATTCTAATAATAAAGGTTACAAAAATTTTCAGTATGGTCCAGCTACTGATAGAGTGAATGCTGCCTCAGCTCAACTCAGCTTAGTAGCTCAGAATTCCTGAATGGTTACTCAAAGCTCAGTTATCCTGAATTGTGATAGAACTGGATCAAAAGGCCTAGAATTATCTGATTAAGATGGATCAGGCAGACATCGATGAATCCCCCCTTGGGTTGGGACCATCTAGTACTAAAAAAAAGATGGATCAGGCAGATTGGGTAGTCTTATCACAATAATGATGTTCATATTGCAGGGTAGAAGGCTGCCACGTCCTGGGCTAAGAAAAATTAGCATCTATGAAACCCTCCAGCTGATATCCTGGTGATCCAGGAGAGTCATTGCCTGAGGGGGAAGGAACCTGAGTGGACCCAGATGCTCCTTCAAGTTTCACAATTTGGTCCACCCTCTGAAGGTTCGTGATCAAACCAGGCAGGGGCGTCACCATCACATCTTTGACCAATCAAATAGGAGAGAGTCCTGGCCATCAAAATCACCTTGCAAGGAAATTAGTACACACTGGTCAACACCTATGCCCACAACATCCCTAGCAAATGTGCCAACTTCTTTGAGGAGGTGACCAATTTACCGCTACTGGAAGACAGCCCTTTCCTAGTAGACATGAACTGTTGGCTCACGGGCCACAGATAGATGGCCCCTCAGACATTAATCATCTCCATAGACACCAGGAACTTGTGTCAATCATGGCCGTGATGGGAGTTATTGATGCATGCCCAAAGGGCGTAGCAACAATATAGCACATGATGAGGCCACACATCAGAGAGGGTGAGCTGCTGTTGATGTGCATTGACCTAATCTGCATCCCGCTGACCCTTAAGCATATTGATGGAAACTTCAAACAGTTAGTGTCACCCACTCAGACCATCAGATGGTAAGGATATCTTTGAGGTTGGAGACAAGGCACAACTGTGCCCAAATTAGGAAAATATCCAACAATAAACTGTGATTAACGCCAACGTCGCCCACTGGCTAGCAGTATGAACCCTATCCCATGACGTTAGGGACCCCCTCAACAAGGACTGATCCAGACTGGGGACATCTGAAAGCTGAAATGGTTGCCGCCAATAAATTCACATCTTCCAGGAGGCATGTGGCCAAGGCATTGGCTCTTCAAAGGGTTATCAACCAATGAACACGTCTTGAGAAAAACGCTCCTCAAGCAGGCCACAGCACCAACTGGACAATGGAATGGGATTTGTTGACCCTTGAGATCCAAGGTTTCAGAAAGCAAGCCCAGGAATGGCTCACGTTACAGGTGGGAGTAAAACTGGTGGCTGAGGGTAAAGAATCATCCAGATTCTTCATGTGCCAGTTCACCACTTAGAGTCCTGGACCAATGCGATGCTCTGGCTGTGCAAGACGGCACTTTGGTGTGTTCTCCAGAGGTTCTGGTGGAAAAAAATTCACAATTGTCATACAAAATTATACTCAAACAAGGGTGCTTTAAATCAGGACATTGAGTCCTTCCTTGGTGAGAGGAGCCACCCCTGACCCTGGACACATTGGCCCTCATGGCACTGATAACAAAGGAGGAGCTCAATGTGGCAATCAAGAGTATTTTCCAGCGGAAGAGTCCAGGACCTGACAGGATCCCATATGAATTGCTCATGACATTTACAGAACTCCTTAGCCAACCCTCCTTGCTGCGCTCAACTGATGCCTGGATGAGACCAAGTTGATGCCTGGAGGGGATAAAGACTTTCTCATTATCCTCCACAAAAAGCCGATACACAATCACTTGACAATTGGTGTCCAAACTCGCTGATTAATTCTGACTCCAAACTGCTCTCAAAAATCCTGCACGTCATTGGGTTCAATTGAGAGGATGTGATCTAACCAAACCAACACAGATTTGTCCCTGTCAGGAGCATCTGAGACAACATCCACATGGTCACTAACATCACCCAGTCAAACTCCAGAGGGGCATTAGTATTCCTAGATCAACAAGAAGCTTACAACAGGGTAGGCTGGTTGTAACTACACCGTTGCATGGAAAGAGCATACCTGCCACATAAATTCATTGACTGGGCAACAAAAGCAAACAACTACTATGCATGTCAGTTTTAGGCCCTGGATTCCAGTCAGCCAAAATATCACCACAATGTGTGGTGAAACAAGAACCCTTATTGACTCCTGTTGTACAACCTGGCTTTCAACCCAGTGTTGTGGCAACTGAGGCAGAGCTTGTAGGTACCAGTGAACATGGCAGCCACCACTGAAAGCTCTGGCATTTGCTTTTATGCAGTCTTTAGGATTGCAAGCTCAGAGGACTCAGAGAAACTTGAGTTAACTATCCACCAATATGAATCAGCTAGCAATTCAAGGGTTAACAAATCAAAAACAGAAATCTTACCTGTTGATGGCACAAAAATCACCCAACTAACCCGGGGTATCAAAACTTAAGCCAGGGATCACCAACAGGCCCCAACTAAAGCCACCATGCCTCCTGCCACCCCCCCCCCCCCCCACTCAGCTGAAAATGGTATCTGGGGTGGGTGACAACATGGCCTTATATACCCAGTGCCATGGCCATCCAAGGAAGACTGACGTTATAGTGAATAAAGAAGAAGAGAATTGTATCAATTGAAATTTACAGAAAATGCATTCAGAAAATTAAAAAGCTGGATCAATCTCAGATGTGATGAATTAGAAGCCAGCTGTCAATGTCAATGATGTCATTGTTGCATCATCTGACCCAAATTTAAATGCTAAAATTAGTAATAATATTCAGGTAAGTATTGCAACTAATTGCAAGTTTCAAAATTTACCCAAAAATGACAGAACCAGCAATGAATCAACCTGCTGGTCGGAAGAAACCAATTTAAATAATTTAATGTGAAATAATATAAATACAAAATTTTGACAGACAAGACCTTAATTGCAGGTCTCAGAATTTCATTGAGTATGATGTAATTGGAAATGAATAAACTAAAAACAAATTTAAATAATTTATTTCTTCTAACTCAAAATTTAAATTCAAATGAGGTGAACCAAAACAATTATTTAGATGATAATTTAAGTTCAATTTAAAGAAAATCTATTTGGTGAAATACATACAATTTGCCTGCACTTAAGGACCACCCTCAACACCCACCAAAATCCACAAAAAAATAAGAAACTGGGCAGAATCTGGGCCCCATTTGGTGTGGTGACTTTTGGCGTCCCAGTGAAACACCTGGGTATCACCCTGAACCAAAATGGGCTGGACCTGCCCAGGATTCAGGATGGCTCATCTAGAAGCACATGTCCCACAACGCCTCCCTCAGAGGGAGGCAAATGGGGCTCATGGGGCGAGTCACATCTGTGAATTCCATCATCCTTCCAATCCTCTGGTTTCCAGCTGCAGTCCCCTTCTCCCTCAGAGTGCCACGACTGCATCAGGGCCTTACTGCTGTCATGGTTGTGGGATGGCAGAAGAGCCCCAATACAAATAGCCCACTCCACAGACCAAGAACAGAAGGAGGCCTAGGCCTCACTGACCATGTCACCCAATCAGACAAATATTTGGCAAGTGGATAGTTAGAGTGACGAGCCCAACCCACAAACTGAATCACTGGTTGCATGCCGTACAAATAATACTAGCCATGAGACTCAGAATTGCCAACCCCACAGCACAAAACACCCTCCTGTCCTACCTGATGCACAATCTGAATGCCCACAGTCCACACAGTCCTCAAACTTCTCCTGCATGGTACTGAAGATTATCCATTAAGATGAGTGGCTGTTCCCTTTCAGCATCATGAGGGCCAACACGGTCAAGGTTTTGTGACTCATACCTATGCTCTGGAATGCAGGGGCGCACAAGTCTCAGTGGAAGATTACCCTCTTCCAAGAGCTTGAACCTAGCCATATCAATCTCCTAGACCAACATAACCAGTCATATGACAAAAATTCAGATTTTTTTTGGAAAATTAGTGACACATGATTTACATTTAACCCAAAAATTAGGGCACATGTCTGGGATGCTTACACAGAGCCTACCAAACAACTGAGCAGTCCAACTCAACTCAGAGCACTGTAATGTATGCAGAACAAAAGACACCCTGTTGCTTAGGCTGAAAGGGTGCCCAGCAGCTTGACTTGTCTGGAAACTAGCGTGGCCACTGATGGCACCCAACTGCATACCCACTAAGCTCTGCCTGATTGAAAATTTCATGGCACTTAATATTGACTCAACCATCCCAGGAATTACTTCAGAAGCCATTTTTATATTATCCCTATGGACAATTCACACTATCTGTCTCAAGGCAAATCAAAATTTGGCCCCAATTTATAGAGAAAATTAGCAATTATATCAAAAAATACTTAAATCTTTTAACATTTAGCTATTCATGAAAATATTCTGCACTGACTTCAGAGGATGGTGCAGAGTTGGCTTCCATTCTCCTTCCTAACTATTGATTTTTAAGTTCAAATCTGCCTCAACAACAGGGAAAATTCACTGAGCAGCTCAAGTGAACCTCCTCCAACACCACCAGGTTCTATGGGAACACTTTGCAACGATGTTCCCAATACTTGGGCTCAGGTTGCGGCCCCTATATCATATTCTCCCCACTCCCTTTAGTGTGGCATATTTGCCCCAAGGTCAGCCCACCTAAATAAAATTTTAATTATTAGGGGGTGTGGAATAGCCAGGATGGGCGTCCCACTATCACCCCTCACAACGCAGGTTCAATCTCATCATGGCAGAAATTGTATTTCTGCCCCAAGAGATAGCAATACATGTGGATTTGCACACCATCCCTTAGTCTGACCAAGCAAAATAGTGAAGTAATATCATGTAATCATGGCCTATCAGAACACACATGGAAAGAATTTTACCCCCCAGTATTTTTTTTTGTCCTCCACTCCTATACCTGCGTCTACTCCCTATCCCTCCTAATGGTGCAATATATGCCCCAAGGTTGGCCCACTGTTGAATTTTGGTCCTCTTCATAGGGCTGGTTCTTCTTCTGCAGTGAGATGCTTTGTACATCTAATGTATGATGATAATAGACTAGATGGTGACTATAATTTAAGATATAACTCCTTGGTAATAGTACTCTAAATTTGTAATCCCCAGTCATTACTTGGATGATGGCACGCCGCCCTGACCTTACTGATCCCAAGTAAATTCTCGACTAATACAAAGTGGATTATTATACAAAAAGTTTATAAGTTGAACTATAAAGTAGTCGTAGTAGTTGAATTATTTTGTTAGCATCAAATTGAAGGTAATTTATAGGGTTTGATGTTAACCACATATTACCTATGACATCTCATTTTCAATGGCACTTGGCCAAAGGAACACGTAAAATGTTCATAAGAGCATCTACAAATACTTTGACTCAGGGCATCATGCTCAGCCTCAGGGTCAGTGTAAACATTGTCATCATTCTCAAGATGGCATTTTAGACATGTCTGCAAATAGCTGAACTGATTCTCTTTCTCAAGCAATCAGCAGCATATACTAAGGTTGATTTGTATCACTAATTTGTAATTAATTCAATTAAAAGCTTGACTGACATTAACTAGTTTTGACATAGACCAAGAAAGCCCACATGCTCAAGTCATTAAACCAAAACTTAATTTCAAGTCTGACCTAACCAACAAAGCTCTCAAGCCCATGTCATCATAGTCAAATATAATTAAGTGAAATTGCTAGGCCACAAATTTAAGTTTGGATATACTTAAGGTATTTTGGTCTATAGTAACTGACAATTTAG
>JAKSZP010017847.1:0-32713 GCA_022478985.1 Massospora cicadina | reverse complement strand
AATTTACTATTCATTCCTAATCAGTTGGTGATGAAACCTGACCAATCCCAATCGGTATACCAGATAGTTAATCACTATCAGATGCCCATATTTTTGTCAGAAACTCTGCCAATGAGATCTTAGGTATTCAAATGGATCAATCCTCAATGGATACAACCAGCTGAATATCCCAAAATCCCCTCAAATTTAGTTCCTCCAAAACTTGGGCTAACCAATTTCCAATTCACTTCGCCTTAGGGAATTTTCCCCTAGCTTACCAGGTAATCTAGCAGGCTGGGAATATGGTCAAAAATCCCAACACATCCCCCCTCTTGCCTAGATTTTCAGTGAGAAAAGGACTGGGGCATGAGAACACTGCTTTGGACACTTAGTCAAAAACCCATTGGTTCAAGTGGAGTACACTCATCAATACTCAACACTGCTTTTTAACAACCTTTGGCATACAGCGTTATTCCTCTTCCTCCTCACTACCGCCTTCTCAGGGCGTGGTCCCCCATGACCTTCTGTCATGCTGGGCTGATCGTTTTACTTATGACTATATTAGTCCCAGGATCCAGTTTTCCCCCTGTTGGGGTAATGACCCACTTTCTTATTCAGGATTCTTGGTATGGCGTCCTTGATTTCCTAATTTTCTTCTCATCCTAGATATGAGACTATTGCCATCGATGTTCATTACACATCTTAATTAAGAATGCTTATTTCTTATTCGACCTTGTTATTTCACTCATAACCTCTTGGCATAAGTCATTCTTAATTCTTCCCTCAGAAAGCTTATCTCATTTATTTTTAAATTTTTTCTCCACAATTGGAGCTTAATGGATTTAGAGTGCATTATGTCAACTTCTATATAAGTCTGACATCCCCCCTCTCATCCAGCTCATATGTCAAATTCTGAGTCTCGCTATCAGAAGCTCCTCAATAGTCTGTCTGATCCAGACCTCCATCTCTTCCAGCAGATGAGCCAGGATGTTTGATATAACCTCTTTTATGGTCCTTTCAGGACTCATACGCCTAGTCTGGTGCAAGCATCTAGTCCTTACATCAAATTACCAGAAATGGTAACTAATCCCTCCAGAACCAGGCTGGCCATCATTTCAAAAACTCTCATCTGACTCTTCCTATGCAATGAATTCCTGGGTTGACTTCAAAACCCTCCTGGATTTGGCTCCTTTTGCTGATGCTCTGAACATCATCATAGATGCTCCAGAGATTAAGCTGGTTGCTCTGTATCGTTTGTTTCTGGCTGGGTCGAACTTGCTCCCTGAGTTCCTCTTCTGACTCAGTAAATTTTACAAACCCACTGTTCTGGTCTCCGAGCTCTCAGTTGGTGACAGCATTCACTTTGAGCTCCCCTATGCTGAACTCTGGATCCAAGTTACTGAGGCTTTGAATTTAGCACTGAGTCCTCTGATCTTGATAACCTTCTGGATTGGTATACTGCCGCTTATTCTCTTCGCTTTGCTGGATAAGTTCTTTAAAGTTGGTCCATGAAGCTTCCAGTCTTACCTGGGTTCCACCGTTTGTTCAGCTTTAGCTTTTCAAAGCCCATAGTCACCACTTGCAGGATGCAATCTGCTCTCTGCACAACTAACTCTTCTCTGGAGCTTCCCAATGGTATCTTACACTGATGGCTTTAATAAGGGGCATGATTTGGCAACCCCCATCAAGTATTCCTTCTTTTTTGCTTGCCCACATGTCTGGTGTCCTTGATGAAGCCCATCGGCAGGTTCTAGGACTAATTTTCCAGCTCTGGTGCCATATTGGAATTACTCAGGGTTATTCACCAATTGCCTCTTTTTATACTGTTGCTTTCCTCCCCACTCCTGGGTTTTGCAATTTTCTTCCTCCAATATCTCAATTTCCCTTCCCCTAGTCATTTTTTCTTAGGGCTCGGCATCCACTCAACAAACTTGGTTTTGTGTAGGTCTCGCCCTCGCTAGCATCCAAACACATATTGATTTCTGCAGGCTGTTTCTTCCTACCGTGATCTATCTTTCTCCCCCAAGAGGCGACATAGGGGGAATCATCCCTGTACTGAGGACAATCAATAAAAATAAAAATTATAAAAATATATAGTTTTTTTATCTATGTGGTTTATAAATTTTTTCTTATATCTTTATCAATTTTTTATCCTTATTCTTCTTTTTTTACTATTATACTTGACCTTGTTTCAGTTCTTCGGTCCATCTTTTCCCCCAAACTGGGTCCTGGGTACTTAAAACTACCATTTTTCCATGGTTCAGAGGTCCTTTTTTTGGACTTAACCATCTAGATTAATTCAGAGGTCCTTTTTTTGACTTAACCTAATCATCAGGACATAACCAACATAATGGTTCATTGGTCCTTAGGAAACTCTTTTATTTTTTCATCAATCCAATGCTTTAGATACTTAGCATGGACTTGATTTACAACTCTTCCATCGAAGAGATTCTTGATGGAGTAAGCATTGGTCGCCATCTTGGTAATTACTTTGAACGGACCAAACCACAATGCTTCTAATTTGTTTCTTTGTCTGAAACTATGCATATCGCAATAGGCGACTCTTTCCCCTACCTGAAATTCTTCTAATGCCGGTCAGTTCTTGTTGTCCATCAATTTTGCTCATATCCTTTTCTTCAAGGTTGTCTTGAATGCTTGCAATTGCATATCAATCAGGATACTCATCAGTTGGCTCAAGTATTTCTTGGTACTCATCCCCAATATAAGTTCCACCACTGAAGATAAAATTGGCATTAACGCGGTTTTTCTTTCATATAATAATTAAAATTGCGTCTTTCCCATCGCCGTGTGATGACTAATGTTGTAGGTGAATTTCACCGAACTCAGGTATGTTCCCCATATGGAAGTTCTTCCTGTGACAAGCTTCCTTAGCATTGTAACCAGTGTCCCGTTGACCCGTTCTAACAGTCCATTCGTCTCCAGCTGGTATGGTACTGACACAACTCCTCAGATCCCCATTATTTCATCTACCTCAGGATCATATGAGATGTGAAGTTGGTCCCATTGTCACTCAGAAGGACCTGCAGACATCCATGATGGTATACCACTTGGTCCAGGATGATCCTCGCGGTACTGGTAGCATCTACTCTGGTTAGGGCCTTTGTCTTGACCCATATTGTCAGATGGTTGATGGAAACTATGATGTATTTGACTCCCCCTGTGCTCTTTGTCAGTGGTCCCATCACATTAATGAACATTGTGTGACAGGAAAATCCAGGGCGGACCAGTCAGTATTCATTTGTATTCTTGTGAATTTATGCAGCTGGCACTCCACGTAACAAGCCAGATAATCCGCAACATCATAGTTGTTCAATTCCCAGTTATAATACTGGCAAATATGGTAAGTTGTTTTCCTCAGGCCTCCATGCCCGACAATCTTGTGAGCAGCTTGTACTATCGCTGCTCTTTCCAACAGTTTTGGGAATAATAGCTGCTTCCCATTGATCGTCTTAAATACTTGTCCATCCTTAGTCTTGATATTCTCCATCTCTTTTTGAAGCACATCTTGGATTTCTTGAGGCTCATCCTCGATTCTTCCATCAACCATTCTCTGGAATAGCTCATCCACCTGCAGGTATAACAACTGGACCATTGGTAGCCACAATTAGCCATCCGCATTCTGGTGAGAAGCCCCCACTTGGTGGACTATATCATAAATGTAAGCCTAAAGCTTAAGTGCCCATCAGGCCAGTCGTCCTTCTGGCTCTCTCAAATTGTGCAGACAATGCAGCGAAGAGTGGTCTGTCATCACCTTAAAGTGCATTCTGTGGAAATACACCTGAAACTGCTTAAATGCGTAAATGACCACAAGGCAATCACGCTCAGTCATGGTGTAGTTCCTCTCAGCAGCTGAGAGTGTCTGGCTCATATACGCCACTGGATGCTTGTCCCCAAGTTCATCTACTTGGCTCAGTACAGCGCTGATCACTGTCAACGGAGCATTGGTTTGAATGATAAACTCCCAATCAAAATTCGGATATTTCAGAATCAGCAAATTTATCAAATACTGGCATAACTCATCAAAGGAGTCCTGGGCCTCTTCATTCCATATGAATCCTTTTTTTGGATCCTTTAATAAATGGAATAATGGCTCGACTATTTGGGCAAAGTCCTGAATAAATCTTCTATAGTATCTGACCATTCCAAGGAACACTTGGATGTCTTAGACACTCTACGGTACAGCCATACGCTCTATAGCTGCTATCTTCTGGGTTTGCAGCTGCAATCCACTTGAGTAGATCACAAATCCCAGTTATTCCAACTCTTTCTTGAAGATTTGGCACTTCCTTGGCTTGATCTTCAGGTTGGCCGCAGACAGTCACTTAAATACTTCTTCCAAGTGGTACAAGTGATCAGTAAACGTCCTACTGAACATGTTGATACAGTAGAACTTTTCTATCTCGATGCAATCACTTTTGCAACTTATTCAATTTAAGTCTAGTTTTGGTTTGTAATATCACAGAGGAGATTAGTCTGCGCCCATGTCAGGGAGCAGTTGGGCAAGTAAGGTAAGAGGCACAGGTGATAGGCCCGTGACCTCCAACATTAGAAAATGCCCTGGAGAAATCGGCAGATTAGACAAAAATAAAAAACTGGCAGTCACTATTTCCCTGAAATCCTCGCTTGGCAGGCGCGATGTAACCAGTACATTAACACGCCGCACTCTCAACCAATCTTGTTGGTGGAATACAGAGTCCGGGTGTTCCTGGATATCCAACAAACAGCTTTGTGGGAAAAATTTTGTGGGGATGTGCACACTTTTTCCTGACCGCAATGTATGTCGCACCTCACTCCATGTCACACGGTTGGCTGTATCTTGGTTTTGAAAACAAGGAGGCAGCAGATGAAGCTGCTGTGGTATGCGTAGTGATTGACCTCCCCTAAGGGCAATGAGTCATCGAAACCAAGTGCACCAGATGGACAAAATCCAACCAAATTTTCATCATGTTTGACTTTTTGCCCACTACAGTCAAGAATGCCATTCTGGAGCGGCACCTGAAAGAGGGTCTCACCGTATATGGCGAAATACAATCCTTCAAGATGCAACGCTTCACGCTGATGCCACACCTGTGCACTGGTAAAGCCATTGCAGTTCTGAATCCAACTGAGGAGATCGCAAAGGACCTAACCCAGATCCCGCACTCCAATTATATTAATATCAAAGGGCATACCACCCACCCTTTCAAGGTAACCGTAGACAGCGCACCCCCCATCTGCACCCAATGTGATGCATTCAGCCATAAGGCACACGTGTGCCCCTCCAAGGAGGGAATCACATTCCAAGAGCACCCCTCAGCTGCCATGGCCAGCGGGGAGGCTCACTATGAACCAACCACCAATACCAAAGAGGCCTTCCCGTGGAGAGCACAAGGCTGCTACCTACTAGTAAAGCCTGTCTCCCCTCAAGAACGAAAAAAGGCCAAACAGGCCTTCAGGGCCGCGGACAAGGAAGCAGCCAAAGTCGCCTCCGCTATCCCACACTCTCAACGCCAGGAGGACATGGAAACCTTTGCGGTGGAAGCAACTCAGGAATCTCTCAACCAATCAGATTGGGAGGACCATGCCAATTGGGCCACCCAATCTGAGGATCCAATGGGTGACTCAATCTCACTAAACCTTTGAAACCAAGCCCCAATCAAAACCAACTTGGTCCCTAACATACTTGAAAAAAAATTTGACCCGAATGATGGTACACTGAACTCATCTGCACCACAGAAAATCCATTTGACAGCGGGGAAACAAAAAGCGAAGGCAAAAGCCAACGCGAACCTGTCTGCCAAAATTAACAAATCTACCAATAGCGTTTCTACAAACACCTGCGCCACCATGAAGGCCCGTGGGGATCCAGAGGAGGCTGGTGGGCCTGGGTGCCCACCCCCTCGCACCTAAGGTATGATGGGGGAAGCCTTCACTTTAGGGACGTTGAATATTGCCGGACTCAAGGCCTCGCCATCCTGGGGTAGGAAACTGAGTTTTTTACAAAAAAAATTTACCCGTGGACATCCTGGCCATCCAGGAATCCCACTGCCCATGAGGCTCTGAAGACACTTGGAAAACCATGCTACTCCCTTCCCTATCCTTCTTGTCAGAGCACTGTGGGGTGCTTGTTTGAAAAACAATTTTTTAAACTTTTATCATCTGAATCCTTCCTCGATGGCCAAGTCCTCATTGTTACATTTTTGTGGGCTGACGTGGTGCACACTATCATCAACATTTATGCCCCGACCTGTGAACAAGAGCGTCAGGAATTTTTCTCATTGATCAAATCCCTTCCATTACCACCTGACCCTTTCATAGTTAGTAATATGAACTGTTGGCTAGATACATCCAAGGACCGTTGGCCTTCCTCATCCCACACCCCCCAGGGTCATGTAGAACTTCGCGTTCTAAAGGCCACCCTTGGGTTGCTAGATGCGCTGCCGCAGCATGCTCTGCTACTCAAGAACATGACATGCCCCCACGTTCATGACGGCCAACTAAGGTCCATGTCCCGCACAGACCTTATCCTTACACCGGTGAAATTTTGATCTCATATTTCCCACTTCCACACATCAAAAATTGATTTCTCTGACCACCGGCTGGTCTCAATAACCTACCACTTACCCGTCACAGTGGCTAGGGCTCCGCATTGGTGCAAACTCCGCCCACCCAAAATCACGTCGCTAGGATTTTCCACTTGGGTGGAATCAGCGACCTCGGCAAAAGAGTTTATTGCACTGTTTTGCGCGGACCCAATTTCCACATGGGCAGCCTTCAAAGAGGATACCATCCGCCACGCTCACCACCTCTCATCCTGACGCTCATGAGCTACATCAGCTTTCATCTCGCGCGCTCTAGCAGAGTTGGCACACCTGGAGTCCAACATCCCAGCCATGGGCTACAGCCCTGCTTGGGGTAGGAAGTGGGCCAAAGCTGCCGCCTGCCTCAACGCACTTGAAAGGCAACACAAACATTGGGTTTGTGTTCAGTACAGGGCCAAACACATTACAGAGGGTGGCTTATGCTCCACTTATTTTTTTAAAAAATTCTTTGCACCGCGCCAGAGTGTGGCCTGTACACATGTGTGGAGGTTGGATAATTCCATCACGGATAAACCGGCCAAAGTGGCAATTGAAATACAAAAATACTACTCCAAGTTGTACCAATCTGATCCAATTCAGCCAGCTGAAATGATGAAATTTCTTGACAGCACTTGCATCCGCACCATTTCCTGATACCCAGAGTTAATGAATTTGATTACTCCAAATGAACTCTGGTCCGCCGTCCGCGGTGCACCAAATCAGAAATGCCCAGGCCCTGATGGCATTCCATATGAGTTCTATAAAAAGTACTTCAAATATTTATCCCCACTGTTGCTTGCCTCTCTTAACAAGAGCCTTTTGGAAACGCGCCTCCTACCAGGAGGGCAAGAGGCCTTCACCATCACACTCTTCAAGAAAGGGGATAAGCTAGACCTAGCCAACTGGTGACTCATTTCTTTAACTAACACAGATACAAAAATTTTACCTAAAATAATGGCTAACCGTCTAGGGATTGTAGCCTCTGCCAGCATCTCCCCAGAAAAATTTGGTTTAATACCCAGAAGGTCGATTTTGGACAATATGCACTCTGTGGCTAATGCATTCCAGTCCAAGACCTCTGGGGCACTTGTATTTTTGGACTAACAGAAGGCCTATGATTGAGTAAAAAGGAATACCTCAGGGCCTGCCTCCACCAATTCCGCTTGCCCCCTCGCTTCATCAGCTGGGTGATGCTGCTTATGGAATCTGCAACAATGGCAGTGCGTGGCCCTGGCTTCCTCACGGAAGTAGTCCGCCCTCAAAGGGGCCTACGCCAAGGGGACCCCCTTAGCCCACTCTTATACAACTTCATCCTTGACCCACTACTTCTAAACATGAATGCCCACCTCACTGGGGTCCATGTGCCAGGCCAAGCCCCAATCAAGATGATGGCGTTTGCAGACGACTATGTGGTTGAGGTGTCTAATAATAAAGATGCACGCGCACTTGAAGCTCTCATCCAGGAGTATTCCCGGGTAAGTAACGCTGCACTGAACGCTTCCAAAACTGAAATCATTCTCCTTGGTCGGTATCAAACCTGATGGGCCCCAGCGACCAGTGCCCAGCCCGGCCATTCTGCTTGCACATGTGCTCGCCTTCCCTGCTCTCCCCACACCGCACCACTTGTGCTCCCCTTCATGCCACGCCCTACCATAGGGCCTGTCCGCCATCTGGGCGTGTGGGTGGGGGCAGGCGGGTATGCCTCAGCAGTAATGGAAAGTCATATTCTAGACAACGTGACAAAGCGCATTGCCTCCATCAGAGCCCACCCTACTTCCCTTACTGGCAGGGTTGTTTTAGCCAACTCTATGCTCCTCTCCAAAGTCTGGTTTGGAGCCCACGCCATCGCCTTCTCCCCAGGTTTTTTCAAATCTATTTATGCCCTTCTAAAAGGGTGGCTATGATCAGGCTGCCCACCGCCAGTGCGGCTTGAGGTAATGTTTGGCTCTCGTTGTCATGGTAGCATGGGCCTGCTTGACTTTAAAGCCCATGCTGCCAAGATCCTGGGCACCTGGATTGCGGCCATCACCGCCCCTACACTCCCCTCCCAACACTGGTCCCGCGCGGCCCGCTCCAACTTCTCTCGCGCCTTGGGCCTTAACAATCCATCAAACCCTCACTCATTGATGAAATATCTGGCTTCCCACCCATCGGCCACAGGTCCTCGCGGTACTAAAGCCCACTACAAACGAATCCTCCTCTCCATGCGGAGCGCTGAGTGGAGAATCCGTATTAGTGGACGCACAGCCCAGAGAGGCCGCCCCTCTCCTCAGTTCACACATAGGAGGTACAGGGGTTACCCATTTAAGATGGCTTGATCCCCACACGGCCTAAGTCCTATCCAGGGTGGACTACCTGGACATGATGGACATCCCTTATTCCCTTGAGACCCAGAAGACTATCTGTAAATAAGCACACCACCCTCTGTTGCAGCCTCAGATCTGTTCCCAATTGTGGCGCTGCCTGAGGTGGGTGTACCATATGGCTGAGCGCTCTAACACTTTACACTCATCCTGCGTCATGTGTGGCCAGTATGGAACGCTGTTCCACCGCCTGGAGAAGTGCCCTACCTCTAAAGCGATATGGTGCGAAGTTCAACGTCTGCTTGGCCATGATCAAACATCCCTTCAGTCTGTCAAGGATATGTTTGCTATAGCCATGGTATCCCCTCTTTCATCCTCCCCATGTGCTCTGGTGGTCGCAATCGCCATGTGGACTATCCACACGATTGTCTTGGATGCCATCGCAGGCTCCACCCCCACCCTCCCTGAAGCTGTCCACAGATTCCAGTCCCATTTGGTAACCACTTCCAGGCGTGGATGTTTGGGTACCTCCTGCCGCGTTGCCATCAGCTGGTCTCTTCCTGGTTCCCGGTTTGGTTCATCAACTAAAACCTTTCCTCCACACATGTTCAATTGTGATTATGACCCATTTACACGTTCCCTCCTCCTCCCCATAGTGGAGTTCCCGTTGGCAACAAGAGATAGCATCGTTTCTCTGGGGTTTCTTCCCTGTTACTAAGTCTTACTTTCTTTTTATTTTTACATTCGGAAGTAACCATCCCCTGGTCAGCCTTCCCTGCAATAAATCCAACATGTTGATACAGTCCATATATACTAGGACACATGACAACCAAGTCACTTAGTATCGATCCATGGCCCTCTGAAATGTTGCAGGCGCATTGCAGAGACCCTTGGGCATCCTCATTGGTTGATATAGCCCCTGCGCGGCAATAATCACGCATTTTTCTTGGTCTTCTTCTGGAAAGTTGATCTGCCAGTATCCTGAGATTAGATCCATCGCGGAGAAATACTTACTTCTGCTAAATGATCAAGCACATTGTCAATCCTCGGTAGAGGATATGAATCCTTCTTCATAATTTTGTTTAGCCTATGATAGTCAATCACCACCCAATTTGATCCATCCTTCTTCTTCATAATCAGAATCAAACTTGCCCAGGGATTTGATGACGGAACTAGAAGCCCATGCTTCACTAGTTTGCTGATCTTATTCTCCACTACCACTTTGGCAGCTTTCAATCTTAAGATTGGTCTCATACTTATTGGTAGTTTTTCCCCTGTCCACCTTGTGAATTATGTCTTGTGCACATCCCAAATCGTGGTCACCTGAGCAAACACTTCCTGCTATTTCTTGAATAATTAGAGCACCTCCTCCTACTGCCCTTCCAGGAGATCAGCTAGCTGCTCTCTATCAACCAATAGGTTGATGCTTTCAGCCACCCTGTCCAGTAATCCCATTTCATAAAGAGACTTAAAAATCGTGTAATCGTCTCAATTCTGCCATCAGGATCAAATGAATAAGTGCAATGATCGATTCCTCTTGATCTTCATCAGTTTTTTGATCAAATTCACCAAGAGAACTCGTATTTCTCCATGGCCTGGAATTATTACCCTGGGAGCCACCCATGGCTCCACTCTGGACTTCTTCCAGGGGCTTCCAACTTCTTCATACAACAGCTCCAGAATCTCCAAAGTCATCCCTGTGTTGACTATTATCTGCGATCCAGCCAGTATGGTACTTTCCTTCATGATCCTTAATAGAATTCCCCAGTTATCTAGGAATTCCTCCAGCTTCTCTCGTTGCTTCTTACCAACTAATTGGTATCAAATCGGTACAATGCCATCATTGTATAACAGATTAATGAAGTTGTTTCTCCGATTCAATGGAGCTTCACCATCCTTCTGGTATACCAATGGTAACGTCTGACCCAGGATGGTCAACATATTATCCTCAAAGTTAAATTTAACTCCATACTTCCACAGAAACTTTGTTCCAATCAGGATCTCATAGGTTTTGGTTCGCCAAAACTATTGCTGGCGCGGATACCACCAACGACCTGAATCATAATGGCAGCCCACTATAAGCTCCACAGGAAACGGTGGTGTTTGGCTCAGCTGTTTCATATTCTCTCTTGTGTTCCAAGTCCATGGAGATCTTCATCCTCTTCACCAGCTTTGGTTGACACAATATTGATGGGCGCTCCACTGTAAACTATCGCCCTCACCCTCACTCGATTCACTTGAATATCTATATATGTACACTTAAGTATTGTGATATAGTATTTATTGAGTGGTTAGCGGTGTTATTAGAAGAATCTAGGGTATGAAGAATCTGCGCCGATAATTCAGTAAACAATTCCTTTATTGCACTGAGGGGGATCAACTGGTTGGGCTCATCTAAAAGGATGTCTGATAGATCATCAGGACTTTTGGCAGTTTGAATCTTCTTCACCATTTATTGGGCATATGGCCGGGCAACTTCCTGAATTATCTTGGTGTTGATCTTCTTCACCTCATCTCTGGTCATGGCATTTACATCCATGTTGACCACTTGGTATAGCTAATCCTGCTTGTCATCTACAAACAGATCGCTAATGTCTATTTCTTCATTCATGATATTGGGAGATACAGGTTTCTCCTCCGCTTTAGACTGTTCCTTATCTAGGCAGCGGGCCCTTTTCCAAAATCTTTGGCAGCTGCTGTCTTCTTGGCCTGGACCACATTAATCTGATCCTTCATCTTTTTGCAGTGTTCAGTGAAATGTCCTTTCCTGACACACTGAAAGCAGACCTTCTCTTTCTTTCTTAACCATCTGAATTCTTCGAGCTTATTTCCCAACACAGTTTGGTTGGTAGCCTCTTTTGCTCCTTCGCTTCCCTTCATGGGATTTGAATTTTGGACTGGATTAAACTTGAAGCTTCTATTTGGGGCATCAAATGATACTCCAAAAATCTTCAGGCTGTCTACCATTTGTGAGGTAGTTATCTCCATCGCAAATACAGAAGACATCATTTGGTGAAAATTGTAATAGGTCCAAACGGTTGCTAAACTGTGATTCTAGCATCAAAGTCATCTAACACTTTCGCTCCAGCCAGTATCTGCGACTCCTGGTAAAATCAATCCGCGAAGCTAGCAAGAGACTTGTCTTTATGGAATTGAATTCCCATAAATTATTGCTTGCATTTCAACATGTGGGTTGGACTCCTGAACTCCTTATTATGACCGCCTTAGCCTTGGCATATGACCAGCTGTCCCCCTCTAAGTGGGGTAACACTAGGTTCTGACAGTCTGTGTCCAGGCAGTCCATGACCTTCAACGCCTTTTGACAATCCCCATATCCATTCATAGTCATGTCAAACAGTCAGAAAACACTGGGGCGTTATCCCATTGTAAAGTTGGCAATTTTGGTGTTGCACTAAATTCCTCCGAGTCATTTCAGGATGATTCTCTTAGTTCAGCTACTTGGCTAACTTGTGGAGTGACTTTGGGCGTCATCTCCAAAATGGCATAAAAGGCGGGAAGCATATTTGTCAGGATTTTGACTTCCCAAATATTGTGCGAGGACTTCTCTCTTTGGCATTGTTGGCCAAATCAGGCTTACATGCACATCTGTGGGCTTTCAAGACATCTACTTCTTTTTCAATTTATCAATATCTGCACTGAACTTTCTTAAATGAACGCGATCCACTTCTTACTCCATTTTTAGGAATAGAACTCTCAAACGAGGTCTCCTTCTTTCTTATTTAATAAGTTTACTTTGCCGAGTAACTCATTCCTGAAGTTGGCTACATTTTTTACTCCTTCCTCCACCTTGATGACTCACTTTTCCATGGCTTCAAACTCCCGATGGTCCGCTGAGTTTAAGGCATTCTGATTCACAGTGGAAATTTTGGTCCACAACTTGCGCATTTTTTCTTTATATGACAGTAAAATAGATTCTTTACTCAACTTTCCCTGTAGTGAGCACCAACTTGTAATAATTTACTCTTGGTTGATTAGTTGTCATCAACCTAGTAACCTTTTTACTGCACAGGTTTGATTTCCTTGTGCACTTCGCGTTGTATTGAATCTATTAAGTGAAAATAGTATGGAGACTATTATCCATAGTTGAGTTTGAACTATTATTAGGCCCAAAGCTTCGGCCTGTACTTCTGATTAAATACTCTGTAAATCTTACTCATAGGGATTCGTTCCCTATATTCCTGTCCACCTAATCTTCATCCAGATACCCCGGTGACAGTCTCTAATTGGCCAACACACAGTCAGCATTTATCGCGCATTGTGGTTCTCTTCATCTCTAGATCCCCGCTCGGATCTCTACTCTTCTCTCTGAGAGTCTTCCAAATTATTGCCTTCTGCAATAATATCCTTGAGATGGAATGTCACAATTGATGCTGATAGTCTAACTATACACCAAATTGACAATATTACTAATTATACTGTTTTACTAAATGCTGTTTTTACTAAATGATGGTTTTATTATAGTGAATCCTAGGGAATTATATAGTAGGGGATTTGGCTGTCTAACACTCAGTTGACACCTCTTTGATGAAACGGCAGCCATTGCCACTGAATCACCCTTCCTCATCTCAGCAGTGATGGTCTTCCTCATCCTGGCTAGGATTCTGTCATTGGACATCATTGAGACCTCAGATGGAAAGAGTCAGAAAACTGTCCCTAACGTTTTCCTCTTGATCCAAGTGAACCAACAATAATTGGCCACCGATCTGCTTAGGTAATGAAACTTTTTTACCCATTAAGGCAGGTCACTTCACCAACTGATCGATTTGCTAGTTACAGGTGGCACACTCGCCAAGCAACTTACTATTCATTCCCAATCAGTCAGTGATAAAAACCTGACCAATCCCATTTGGTACACATGATAGTACAATCACTATCAGATGCCCCTAGTTCTTTGGATCACTATGCCCGATGAGATCTTAGGTATTTATCCAGATTGATCCCTGATGGATATGACCAGGTGACTATCCCAAAATACCCCAAACATAGTTCCTTTAAAACTCAGGCTAACCAATTTCTGATTCACTTTGCCTTAGGGAATATTTCCCTAGTGACACCAGGTAATCTAGCAGGCTGGGAATATGGGAAAAAAATCCCAACACCAAGTTACTTGCTACCTTGAAAACAGTTCCTTTATATACCAGGAAGTGAAGGATATGGTGCTGAAGTTGTTCAGGTGTACTGCAAAGATGTTGCAGCAGAAGGAAGACTTCTTGATCATTGAGTTTCAGCATAATGAGACCCTCACCAAAATTGCTGATTAAATCATGGTGGAAGCTCATGTGTTAAATGGGGAAGGGACTTTATTTGAATCTGATGTGTGCATTGCAATGACTTCCGCAGTAAAGCCATACTATGAGCTTTACAATGTCATGGCTCCATATTTAGAGGACAACGAACCCTTGCTCAATAGTGTTTGTAGTTTGCGCCATCTATATGCTCCCTTTCCTCCACCTAATACAGAGCAATAACCTTGCGCATTCACTGCCAAACTTTTTATCTGGAAATTCCTCCGCCCTGTTCAGAGAACCCTATAGTAATCCCCAGCCTTCTTATCACCATGCGTCTCACCATCAACCAATTTTTCATCAGCAGTTTACCTATCAGTCTTGGCCTGTTTACGCCAATTGACCCCAGTCCAACTTTCATCATGGGCTACCTTACAATAATCATGGACGCAGGCCCTATGGGGTCAATTTTTATGAATGTGGTTAGTTGGGGCACCTGGCATGAGGTTTTCTCTATCGTCAGGTCCATCAAATACAGCAAAATTTATACTATCAGGGAAATTTCTTATGGAGTAGAGATGGGACTTTCTACTTTTGCTATTACAACCTCAAACAACCCACCTGAATCTATCCACATACCTGAAGCGGAAGTAACTCATTATGACGACTCATTCCTATATCATCAGCCAGTTGGAGGGGTGAATATATTGACAAAAGTGCAAAAAAAGGACACGGCGGAAGATGGACCCCAGGAGCAACTGAAGCCTTATGACTTTCAAATTTTTGACCAAATTTCTAAAGAGGAGCCAGATCCGTCCTGTGATGCGCCTCTCTTAAAAGAGGTGAACGCAGCCCTCTCTGTGGATACTATTGTTAAAGAGTACCCTAAAGTCAGGGAGGGTATTATGGGCTTTCTGGGGGAAAAGTAATCTATTAAATGTCCATATTTTAAACGATCAGAATTCATCCTACACTGAGTGTACATACTGTGACATTGTTGTAGCAAAAACCTGAGTCCAAAATATCATCTATAGATTCTCCAGTTAACATAGTTTCCATAAAGTTGGTGGAAAAGTTAACATTTAAGCCTGAAGAGAAATATCATATGGTGTATGGGACTGCAGGCGCAGTAAGCACGGTCTCTGAGGGAGTGTACAACGCGCTACCCTTGCAGTTTGGGTCAATTTTCATTATAGCCCTGGCGATAGTTCTTCCAAACAAAAACTATGACCTACTAATTAGAACCAATTTTATGTGAAAATTTGAGGATGTTGTTATTATAACGGCAGAGACCTTCGAAATTCTTGGACAGTGGATCCCAATTTACTTCAACTCCAGTGGAGTGACGAAGTATCCAGTACACATGAGTCATATCAACCTGGCATACAGTGAGAGGGTGATTCTGGTTTGCTACCATCGACTATAGGGCAAGAACTGGGCCCTTCTCCAATAGATATACAAATACTAAGGACTGCCTCTCAAAGAAGTGGGGCGATGTTCATCCCCTCCTGTCACCAAGTATAAGTGAACACTGATTGGTGGTAGAAGTTCCAGACAGACTCTATAGAAATGTTATTGGTCCTTATCAGCAATCGCATCTTGAGCCTCACGTGCCCCAGACATAATACTTCCATGTCATGGGATATCAAGGATTTTTTGTGAATCTACAGAATGAACCATTGTAAATCCTCCAGCATCAAATAGTGGCGTTTCTACACTTGGCCCCCACTGAGGCGGTTCTTCAGATTCATGAGGTCATGTCGCTTGATGAATTTGGTTTACTGATTGATTCACACCCCAGCGTGATGATGGTGGTTCACGTGAAAACTTAGTCAGTTTAACAGAAGAACAGAAGGATCAGGCAGCATCTTTATTTGAAAAATATAAGGAGGTTTTTGCTGTTGATGACCACAACTTAGGGTGCACTCAGGGGGGTAGTCCATAGAATAGACACTGTGGATCATGCTCCATCATGTTATAAGTGATCCACCAATTGAGAGAAGCTGAAAAAGTAGTAACTGAGGAGATCGAAAAGCTGCTTGAATAAGGGATGCTTGAACCATCAAAAAGTCCATGGGCTTCACCCTTATTTATTGTAAAAAAGAAGTATGGAACCAACTGGGTATTAATTAACCACTGGAAGCTTAAAAGCATCACCAAGAAGGACTCATACCCCTTTCCACAGATTGATGATGCAATGTATTGGTTAGGCAGAGCCCATTACTTCTCAGCGATGGACTTGCTATCAGGCTACTGGCAAATCGAGTTGCCTGTGGTAGTTCAGAAGAAGGCGCTGTAATCACATCTAAGGTTCTTTTCCGACCAACCCATATGCCTCAAGGGCTATGTAACGCCATGGTTACGTTCCAACGGGCCATGAATACCATCCTTGGCAACCTGAAGCTGCCATGCATCCTTGTATACCTTGACAACATTAATGTATTCTCTAGAACATTTGCTGAGCACCTTAACCATTTGGAGAAGGTATTCCGCTAGGAGGCTGAGGCCAACATTAAGAGCAAGCCACAGAAATGCCACTTTTTCAAGGACCAGCTGAGTACCTTGGGTTTTTAGTAGATGTAACAGGGTTGAAACCAAAACCCGCCAAGGTGAGGCTATCCAAAAGATGACTACGCCCACCAGTAAGTGTGACATTCAGGTATTTTTGGGATGGTCAGTTACTACTGGCGCTTTATTCTAACTTTAGCTGTATTAGAAGATGCAGTTTGGGTTATTAAAAACGGACGCTGCATTTGAATGGATGGAATGGTGACAATGCTCCTTTGATACAATTAGGATGGCGTTGATCAGTGCGCCAGTATTATGCTATCCCAATTTTGATGAGTAAATTACTGTTCGGAGGGATGCATTCCTTTCCACTGTAGGGGCGGTAATATCTCAAAAGGATGATGATGGGGAGGAGCACCCCGTTGCATACTGTAGTCAGAGCCTGAATTGACATGAGCATAATAATATCATAACATAGCAGGAGTGCTTAGCAGTGATCTACGCATATAAGCAATTTAAGTATATTTGCATTGGAGTGGAGTTTAAAGTTATAAATAAATGTGCTTCATTACGCTGGTTGCAGAACCTCAAGGAGCCTGAAGGGCGTAAATCCCGGTGGGCCCTCAAAATTCAGGTTTTTTTCCTTTGATATACCTCACTAACTGGAAGCAAAAATTCAGAACGCTGATTGCTTGTTGAGACTACTAACAATTGCAGTTATGACGGATCTGAGCAACATAATGTACAACAAGATGCTCAGCGGAAAGTATGATGTTGAGCTGCCACAACACATAAAGGCGTTGATTGAAATGCAAGCCAATACCTTTCAGCGATATGGTTAGTTGTAAAAGCAAATTGATGATTTGACAGTGAACTTCCCACGACCCTTGACATAGCCTAAAATTATCATGAGTACATATAGGGCAGTCAGACATGGTGGCATATGCAAGAGGTTGGAATTTTTGCACCCTCACTATTATTAGGAAATCATGAACTCTGACATGCTGGAAACGATGTTCTGCTGCCATCAGTGCCAAGTGGAAAAGACATCCGCCAGAAAAATTTATATCAGATAGTGAAACCACATTTTGCTTGACATACAGTTTCCCTTGATGTCATTGGCCCTCTGCCAACGGGATCTAACTGGTCTAAATACATTCTGGTGGTGATTGATCACTTGACCAGGTGGGTTGAGGCATGGGCAATGTGGAACTTGGAGGTGGTCACAGTAGCCAATTCATGATGGAATATATTATCCAACGCCATGGCTGCCCTCAGTTCCTCCTTTCCGATAGCAGAACTAACTTCACTTCCCACATCCTCCCAAAGCTAAATGAGATAATGGCCATCTGTTGGTTTTAACAACCCCATGCTACCTTATGTCAAATGGAATGGTTTGGCAGATTAATGGGACTTTAGTGAACATACTAGGTAAGTTTTTAGCGGATTGCCCCTCATATTGGAGCTTTCTTCTTTCCACCACTGTATTCACCTATAATATTAGCTATCATTCCATCACGGAGAAAAGCTCCTTCTAATTAATGTATGGATAACATCCTGCTCTTCCTGCGCTGCTATATGCCTGTGTAGAAGATATTAGTAGAATGGATCCCAATGTTATTTGACAACCCTAGATGACATGCTAATCAAATTAAAAACTGAATTGTACTCATCCAGATTAGCCAAGAAGATTAAGAATCAAGCTGCCAATCAGGTATGGCATAGCAGGTTATCTCTGTTCAGAGAAGGGGACATGGTTCTAATTCATGACCAACACCGGTTCAGGCAGAAGAACAAGCTATCAAGTATCTGGATTGGGCCGTTTGAAGTTATTGAGAAAACAGATGTCAACCCAATACTATCAAGGACCCTATGAGCGGACAAATCATTAACTGAGTGCATGCAAAGTTTTTTCTGGGTTATAAGCAATAGGAGCCTTATTGTCAAGTCAAGTGGGGGTAATGTCACAATTTCTGATATGACTGGACAATATTCACTAAGTTGTTTTGGCGGAATGGGTAGAATCTTCCAAACTTGATTATGAGTTAAAATTGTTTGATAGCCTTTGGATGAAGCAATATTGGGCTAAAGGATGCTATTAGATTGCCTCCAAACCAGGTGATAAGGTAATGCCAACAAATGACAAATAATGAGATGTTGACAAAGGATGGATATTGAGTGGATTCCCTTGAATTAAGGTGATCATGAGTTTAATAAATGATGAACACTTCCAGAACCAGTAAGAATATGATGGAACAAATAATCTAAGCAAAATGGTCAGTATAAGCCAAAGTTGCTGAGATATAAGCAAGATGAGTAGATTGAAAGAAAAAATTTTTTAGTAGAAGATAGTTAGCGGACCAGGAAGGATCTACTGAAAGTATCAAAATTAAATATAGTTTTATTAGGAAAATTGCTCCATATTTATTGAAAGTTTATTGCATAGTTTTGAGGATGATGATCTTCATATCATCAGTCCTATTGCTCAGTGGGCTTAACCCTGTGTAAAACCCCTTGGCATATCTCCGCTATACCACCAAATTTATAAACTGACCCTTACTTTAAAAGACCATTTAGGTTACTTAATTCCTCTTTTATAATATCTAAATCCTAAAGCCTGAACTGAGTGTCATATTGATCCACCATTAATTGTAACCATATTAAACTATACCACTGCAAGTCTTGTGAAGGAGCCTCTACTCTTAGATCAGGATCAATTCCCGTTTTACTCAAAAAAGGGACACAAGCTTGCACCTGTGCCTCTCACCACCCAGGGTGATATGACCATTTGGTGGATGAGAGGTTTATCACGACGTACCCCCTGAGGGTTGCAGTGCCCCTCCCAGAATTATCTTCCACTGAGCTGGTGGAAAATCTTTGGAGGGTTTGCCAGGAGGTGGCATAATTTAATGAAACACCCCAAATCCACTGAGATCCACCATTGTGTCTATGCCACACCCGTCTCCAACTGTTACAGGGGCAGCCAACCGCTTCCCCACCAACTGGATTTAGCCTTATGTGGCCTGGCCCTAGGTTTTACCTGATAGCTGCCCAAAACGTTCTTGCCATTGCAAAATGCAGGCACACAACAAAAAATTAAAATTAAGTAATGAGCAAGAAATAAATTTGGTTAAGCAGGCTAGACCCATGTCAGTTTCAACATAAGTATATCAGCCCTATTTTCCAGATTGTTGTGAGTTTATTCCTGATGGCAGTTGCACTCTTGATGCAATTTTACCAAGTGAGCTTATAAGCAGCAGTCCCCAACTGGTACTGCTATCACTCTATTTTCTTATTTTTCCCAATCATAAGTTCAAAATAAAAATCTTCAAAGCAATCAACCACAGGTTTATGGGTTTTGGCAATTAAATAATAAAAAGTGGGATGTTCCCTGTTTTAGGAACCCCCTGGCTGGCCTTCATGGCCGTTATTTTAATTTTGAACATGTCTTTTTGGACGGCTGTGCCTGCGGCATTCTGGCTTGGGTTATGGGTGGTAACTCACCCAGAGTTCCAGGCTGGTCTATACATTTATATCAGCATGCTTTATGACAACTACTATAAAATGAATAAGTAATTGTTAATTAGTTTATTGATCTGGTTATAAAAAAACCTTTGTTTCAATCAGTTTAAGAAATATCAATAATTATTATAAATTTCTCTGACAACACTTGAATAATATAGGCACTGAAAATCCTCTACAAACTAGTATAGTGACCCCTCATTAGTTTTCAAATAAGTGAAAGATTTAGAGTTCAGGTCATTCTATATCAACTGATTCTATTAAAAAAATAAAAATTCTATTTGGGCCTTTATACCATTAAAGTATCCAGGATGACATCAGGCAACTGCCAGCCCAACAATCGATAGTTTCAGGATAATTCCACCACTGTTCCAGAAACTAGTCATGTGATACAGCATAATTCTCTACCTTCATTACTGAAGGAATCCAGCTGATCCTTGATCGCTGGTGCTTGATGCCTGCAGGATTCCACAAAGATTTATAAAAATTTAAAGAGATATTTAAGCTCTAATGAAAATTGGATTTTTATGATTTTTATTATAAGTGCAACAAAGGAAAAAACAATGCCCCTCAACATCTGACTATCTGTTAATTAAAGTAATTTGAGGGTTAAGGGGAATTTGGGAATATGTTTGGAATAGCTTCAACTAGTCAGAATTAGGAAATATGAAGGAATAGTGTATCATAACTTGGAACTCACTTCAGGGAAGAGGAAGGAATGAAGAAGAATTCTGATTGGCCCAAATATACTTGTGAGGTAACATTTTTATAAATTTAAGCCAATCACCACCTGAGACTATTTTTTGCACCTTGGGGACCCCACCAAGCCTATAAATGTGGGGGTCCTGGCACAGGTGTATTGAAGGACTTTGTTGGGGTCAGGGGAGTTACTTATAACAATTTTCCCATAGTCTGTGGTGTGGTCAGAGTAATCCAACCATTGGATTTTTCAATTGATGTCTTAAGAGGTTTTGAACTAGTTTTTTTTGATTAAGGGGTTCCACCAAGAATTGGCCAGGGATTTTTGTCCATTTTCCTCAACTTTTGCATTTTTATTATTATTAAATGAATTCTTAACAACATCAGAAAATACAAATGGCTGACATTTCCCTCTTTGGCTGAATTTTACCTAAAACATTCTTATCATTCAGCTGGGAGGGCAAATGTCCAATAATGATAACATGGAAACCCTTCCACCTAAAATTTTGAAATCCTAAAAGCTCTGAATGCCATGTTTTTAGCTGGGCATCACATGTACTCACAAATGCTTCCTTTTAATACAAATAAATCTTTTAAATCATGTTGACAATAATAACATATAAAAGCTTTGATGATTATCAATTAAGAATATATCTTATCTGTTAATCTGCTTTTGACCAAAAAACAGAATAAACTGCAAGTATCAGCTTAATAATTAATACTTATGGTATGAGAAGTTTTTTGCAGATATGAAAATCTATGCATCAAAATGGTTAGATAAATTTATGTGATGTTTATAAAATTTGAGATCTTTCAAGACAAATATGCTTTTTAGACCCCATTAGATATTAATTCTTACAACTTTATAAATAACAGTGTAATTTGATAAAGAATGAGTTGTTTTATAAGAAAAACTGTAAGGTTGGATACCCCAGTGGTAGAGTATAGACCCTCTACCACTGCCTCCTGAGTTCAATCCCGGTAATGAACTTTGGGTAGGGGACGATTTTGACTGTGTTGGTTTTGCGCGCCAATGCCCCGAACCGAGATAGCAAATAGCAAAGGCGGTCCATGGAGTTCCTGGCCTATCATACGCTGCGCTTGGAGGTTTTCCGGGTTTTATCCTCCTTTCCCATTTCTTCACTTCCCTAATCGGTGCGGTATCGTCCCCAGGTCGGCCCACCTCGAATAAAATTTACAAATATAAGTTAAAAACTGTAGTAGTGGAAAAATATATGACATTTGCAATTAGGGCAGTTTTCATGTAAATGTCTGTTTGTAAACAATTAGTATACTGATAAGCAAGCCAAAATTATGAGTATAATATAATTTTATTTTTTTAGCTCTTATATAGTCAAATATAAAATCGTTTGATTTAAATTTAAAAATTAATTATGAAGCTTTAATGTCCTATAATAATTTGGGCATAGCTAAGGATCATCTAAAAATAGAACTATGAAATGCAGAATAAGCTGCATGACTGAGAATATGTTTCTCTTGGTACGGTTTCTCAAAATCGTTTCGATGGTTGAACATAAAATTGACTAAGCTAAAACAATTGATTTGTAGTGGTCTAGATCAAGTGCTTGGTATAAAAGAACATCGCACCATCAACTTTTACCACATGTTGAATTTTATAATTTCTAGTCTGTTTTGCCTTACAGTCATCAATCCTTCTGTAGCTTCTAAAGGGTTCATGAATCACTCCGCGGATGCATTTCGGGAGGTCTTGGGTAAGTCTACTTTATAACGGCACTAATTATCAGCAATTGAATCGATTTGCAGAAATCTTCCGGTGTATTATTTTAACCGGGTGGCCTTAGACGTGTTCTCCAGTTTCAGACAATTTAACTTTCGCGAGGACTACAATTTTACGCATTATAACATTAATAATGTGTGGATCATGCCTTGAAGTTACATTCGGAAACCGTTCCACCATCGTTCACGTTGTTTATCTGTTACGATTGCGAGGAAAACCAAATCATTTAAATGATGCCCCATCAGAGCCCTTGGCGGTTCGGGAGACCATCCTATCAGAGTGACTTGGAGAGAAGTTGATTGCCCCGAGAAATTGCGGGTTTTGAAATTCGCATTGCATTATTCTAACGGGATGTGGGCTGTCCTTAAGTAAGAGCTCTTTGAACCTTTGCTAAGTATCCAGGGTTTTAGGAAATGATGTTAATGTGCAGCGGCGTATCGTAAGAGTAGAATATTATACCCATAAGTCCTTCGTTTACGGAACATTAAATATAAGCATATCAAACTATTATGATGATCCCAGAAACCGCTACGGCGTGGTGGCCCCTTTCATAGTAAATATTTATGATGAACGCAACGAACTCCTCAAACGAGCCAAACTTGACCCTTCTAGTTGATGCTTAAGCTTTCTAACGCTATACCAATTTCCCACTTAGTTAAAGTCTCTCGAATGAGATACTTTATTTTTTGAACAAGTATTGAATTACGCTTTGTCTTTGATATATGTTTCTTCTGTTTGAGCCGGCTTTAATTAAGCATTAAACATTTATAGATTAACAATTTCATGAGCATTGCTCTAAAACCATTAAGCCTCTAGAAAGTGACTCTTTAATTTGAGCAATGATATCTAAATATACTAAATTACCTCAATTAAAAAGATGAATATGCCCTTAAAGTTTAGTTGCCATTTTTCCCTAGTTTACACTAGCCTAGGTGCAGATTTTAGGGAAGACAGCAGATGATATTTTTAATATGGACTATCATTTTACTAGGGTTTTAAGCCTAAATTTAGTCACACTTCTCGAATCAATCCTAAACAATTGATTCATAATTAAAGAAGGCAAAATAATTATAAGCAAAACGTTTTAATTTTTAAAAAACGTTTTTTTTGCAAAGTACACACTTTTTATTACAATTTTTCTAATACATTATTGTATTCTCATGGGAGATACATATTTTTACCAAAGGGGAGGATACCCCAGTGGTAGAGTATGGATCCTCTACCACTGCCTCCCTGAGTTCAATCCCGGTAATGAACTTTGGGCAGGGGGCGATTTTGACTGTGTTGGTTTTGTGCACCAATGCCCCAAACCAAGATAGCGAATAGCAAAGGCAGTCCATAGAGTTCCTGGCCTATCATACGCTGTGCATGGAGGTTTTCAGAGTTTTATCCTCCTTTCCCATTTTATTCACTTACTTTAATCTGTGTGGTATCATCCTCAGGTCGGCCCACCTCAAATAAAATTTATAATTTACATAATTGTACCAAATTTCAAAGCTGTAGATAGTCTGAAAGGTAGATAACTCGAACTTCAGAATCTATCACCAACTGCTTGGTAAAACCAAACTAAAATTATCAAATGACCAACCCCTACCAACTTACCAAACCTAATTAACTTACCAAATCAACTGATCACCAACTGCTTGCTAAAACTGTCAAGCTTATTAATTAACCTAAAACCACACATACTTGGAAAAATTATTGAAACTATAAAAAAATTATTTGAGGTGGTTTGACCTTGGGACAAATATACCACACTGAGAATTTTCTAGCCAGCTTAGTTTTAAACTTGTATTGAACATAACCTACACTAGGGTGGAAGCAGTAATTACCTTTCAGGCTAAACACCCCCTCATTGAAACTATAGAATAAACCAAATATCAAACTGCCCAATTGTAAAAAAATATCAACTACTAATGAGATATATATGATTTTAACTTGTTACATATAAAAAAGCTATTAAAATTAAATTTAAAAAATTATTGTATTGTCATTTGAGAAGCATAAGTGTGCTAAATTACAAAGCTCTAGCTAATCTAGAAAGTAATAAAAAATCAACTGCAAGATTCTACTGCAAGCTGACAGAGATACCTCAGTGAGTATAGACAATTTTAGGAAAAAAAGCCTCCTTTAAAAAAGCTCTAAATGGTGTATAATAGAGAAATTATAAATACTTAATAAACCCTTTATGAAGTCAGTGCCATCTTCTAACCTGACTTATAGAATTTTGCTCACAAACACAAATGAAAGCTTATATTGGATTGGGCCAAGTTTAAAGTATAAGCAACTTAAAAAACAGTGCTAAGTATTTTTATTATAAATAAATTATATTAAGTCAGTTAAAATATGGCTCTGATTCAAAAAGGGTTTTATTGGGGATTCATAATGTCTCAATTATTCCATACCTTTTAGATCTATATTTATTTGAGATGCACCAACCAGGGATGGACATTAATGATAAGCAAAAAGCAAAAGAACTAAAGATTTGAATGGAATGATAAACCAAAACAAAAAACTTCAACCAGGTGGGGAGCAGAAACTGCTAATCCTCCATGGCAGATGGTGAGGGATGGTCGGCAGTTCTTCTGCAGAACATACTATTCACAACAGTATCATGAAAGTCATAGAAATGGACTAAAGCGGAGTCAGGGCGTTGAAGCATCAGCATAGTGTGGGTGAATAGCTCCATACCTTTTAGAGCTTTTTAATAGAGGTTCTTTTTTACCAATTTTTTTGAAGCCAGTTCTTTTTTCTTATAAAAATTAAAGCCAGTTCTTTTTTTCCAAAAAATAGTGCATTTTTTAAAGCTTCTTTTTGCCTCCAATTTTATTTAAAATCAATCTCTATATATTATCATTAAACTTCATTACTTCTATATAAAACAATTATCTATTTTTGTTTACATAGTATTGCAGGGGGTGTGGCATATTCAGGATGGACGTCCCACTATCACCCCTCATAATGTGGGTTCTAATTCCATCATGGCAAAAATTACATTTCTGTGCCAGGAGGATTTCTATACATGTGAATTTGCGCACCATGCCCCAGTCCAACCAAGAAAATTAGTAAAGTTAGAACATATATTCCCAGCCTATCAGAACTGTGCAGGAAGGTTTTAGCCTCTACTTGGGTTTTGTCCTCCACTCCTATTTTTTCACACCCAACTCCTAACCCTAATATTGATGCAGTATATTTGTCCCAAGGTCATCCCACCTTATTTAAAATTATATATAGTATCACAAAAAACCAACTATACTAAGAATAGATCTTATTAAATTTAGTTGCTTTTATTGGTCAATCTATGCTAGATTTACTGATCAACATCCTCAATAATTCATTTTATCAAACTAAGCAGCTTTTATAGTCAAATTATGCAAAGTGAATTGATTGGCATCTACAATAATTCTTTTTATTAAATTTATCTAATTTTATTGGTCAACTTTTGTTAAATTTTCTGATTGCCATCTACAATAATTCATTATATGAAATTTAGTTGATTTTATTGCTTAACTATGCAAAAAATAGCCATCTATAGATATAAAAGCTCGCCACTAAGTTATCATACTTTCCTGGATTTTTAGTATACCCCCAACCATAGGACATATATCATGGAAAAAGTTGCTAAAAATCTATTGCTTCACCAATGCCATAATTAAGTTTATCCAGTGATGAACATTCTTACAGTTGAAATCCATTGCTTCTAGTCCATTTTAGTAGTGTTACTAAATTAATTATCAGATACTGGACCAATACTTACAAAAGTAATCTTTTCTTCCTTTCACTTTGATAACTAAATTAAAGCTAAGTTAGATTTTAATAAAAATACAATAATTGACTTCTCAATAAAGCCCTAACTTACTAATATTGATGCAATTGACGCCTGCTGCCCCAGCTTAGGGTGGTGGTGCACCATCATCTAACATCTTTCAGCTGCCACCAAAGCACGCCTGAGCTGGCTCTGCTAGCCCTCCCGATGACATTGAGTGTTATGCCCCCCTTGGGATTTTGCCCACCACATTGCAAGCTCCCAGGTGGTGCTCTGGGGCCATTTGGTACTCTCATGGAGCAATTTGCATTTCAACCTCCAGGTCAAATATGGGAATCTTTTCCCATACACAAGTTCTGTCATCATTGAGATGGCCACAGTAGTTTTTAAACCCGCCAAATTATTGATTTCTACCCCTTTAAGGGGTACTTTGATCCCAGCTTCCATTCAGAAACTGATGCTTTGGCAGCAGCCAAGCTGCAAATCATTTTAAAAATTCCATTCCAACCACTTGAGCCTGCTCCCTGATGAGGCCACTTTGGTGGTCCAGTTTGCTAGGTTGCCCTCCCATCTCTCCCCCAAATGCCTCCAACATAAGCTCATGGAGAATTTAGCCAGTTATGATGCAGACCCCATTTTGCAGTCCTTTGTTCCAAATGAGGTGCATCATCTGGCTTGGCCTCACGCCTTTGTGACAATCCACCCATTTCATCATGATAGGCATCTCATGATTCCCCCTGCACTGTGATCAGATCCACCCCTGATCACCTGTTCTGGGCATGCATCAAAATTGGCTGCGCAATCTGCCCCTTGTGCTTTAATCTTGACCACTTGAAGCACAAGTACCCTACAGTTTCTGCTTCCAATGCTTTCTCCGCTCATCCCTCAGGCGTTGGGCCCATGGCCATTTCCCCCCAATTTTATGTCGGGGCTCAATCCTCCCACCCCCAACCTTGGGGAAAGTTAGTGCTGCTCCAAAAGCGGCAGCCAGTCAAAGTTTAAATTTTACAAATTCTGCTCAAAATTCAACCATATTATGGAATCTTAAGTTAATTGCTGAAAAAGTTTCAGCTGAACTGGCATGGTCAACAGAACATGGCCAATCAGCTTCTGCCACTGCCTTAATTCTGGTGGCTGGCCCAGTGCTGGCCAAATCCAATCCATTCAAGGACCTCAAATGGATTGGTGAGGTCAAATGGCCATACCACATCAAGCTGGACTTTTCTTTGGAAGAATTTTTTGTTGATCCTCCTAAATCGTTCCCTTCCTGTAACAGTCAGAAAATCACAGTTCTGACTGCCATATAAATGATGCTTTTTCGCACCAACAGCACAAAAAGCAGACTAACTTTGGGTAGGGTGAGGTTTGGTGTATGACATCACCAAAACATTCCTACATTGAGTTAGTTATGCAAGGTCTCTATAATGGTTGGTCTGACCCAACCATGCAAAAACTCCTCAAAACTGGATACCAAAAAAGGCTGACAGGTAAGCGAAGTATGCTAACCCCAAAAAAACCTTTCTCTATTAATCAGGTGATAAAAAGGGTCCTCTGAACAGAGCTTGTCTGGGTTACAACTGACAATGCCCCCAAGAGGTAAAGCTATGGATAAAATTCCAAAGTGATCTTTAGAATTTATGGGCACGCCTTTTGATGGCTGCCTTCATGGGCCTCACACAAATCATTGATTAGGCTCATACGCCTAATCTACAATTTGGGCAAGGAACAACCTAGCGCCCAAAACTGACCAAACCAAAAATCCTTCTCAATGATTTGAATAAAATTTGGATTTTCTGAATCTGAGTCAAAATGCAACAATTGAGATGAACTCAATCATCACACTGCCATTTTACCCCTAAAAACGGTTTTTCTATTTACAAAAATATCAATTAAATGGCAGTTGAGTCTGCAGCTGCCCCTGCCAATACCTACTTCGCCAGAAACTCCATGGGGCAATGGAGCCCCTTGTTGATGGTATTCTTATCCCCAACTTCCCCCATGATTTTGAAGAAGATGCGAAGTATGAAATTGAGGAGCTCGCCTTTGCAGCAAGCTGCTTGCATTGGAATGGCAAAAACTTCTCTTTTAACCCCAATTATCCCAAAACCTGCCGGCGCATCAAGTCTTTCACTTGTGTGCCATCTCTCATCACTTTTGCTGAGCATCAACTTGCTCAATACATTGAGGTGATGGACACCGCTGGCCTCATAAACTAAGAAAACTCACAACTATACCTCCTTATGCCCCATATCGCTTATGCTCCCACCCTGATGCTGTCCGCCATGGTCTGCCAGCTAAAGTGGGCACCAGACAAAAGTTTCCCCAAAGCTTCTCACCTTATGATATGGCTTCCTAGGCTGTTAGATGAGGTGCCATATTAGGGTTTTTTAATAATCCCTTTGTTTGGCCCATTTTTAAATAAAGATGCGTGGTGGCTCCCCTTTTGGGTTGGGCACCGCTAGTGCTAAAAAGTAATCTTTATCTTGCTAAGCTCGCTTATAATTAGAAAGTGACAAGACCAATACTAGAGAGAATAAACCCACCTGCTAGTGTGTTACTGCAACTATAGAGTAGTCCTCATGGCCACCAACCCTAAAGTAATTAGGATTTTCTGCCCATCAGTGTTAAATATATCAAAACGGTCAGCCTGCTTCCACTCCCCAGTTTTTAATCACAAGCAATATGGAAATATGAGATGGTGAATAAATCTACTAGATGACTTTCTGCTAACTTTTACCAACAGTGATATTGGCAACGGTGCCCTCTCATCTCTGTCAGGGAGATAGCAAAAAAGTTTAGACTCTCCCGCCAGTTGGAATGCAAAAGCACTTATAAGGCAAGCCAGAATGCCAGAGGCATCGCCGCTTAAATTATGTTGACTTTTGCGGTGAGTTGTGTAACAATTGAGCGTTGGTGAATTGCAAGTGTAAAAGAGAACTTGTCAAAAAGTCAGCTGTTGAAACTCCAGACCCAGTGTGTCTTGGTGCGGGGAGTTTTGTAATTGAATGGCCAGCTTGGGGCTCTCCACAGGAGATTTTGGTATGAAATGGGGTGAGGGGGCGAATCCTCGCTGGATTGGACACAGATGGACAACAGGATACTGATATCTTGTTGGTGGATGTCCTTGACAATTTGGTTGAATTCTTAAAAAATCTCTTACATGATACACCTAGCTGACTGCAGTAGGAACTATAGTTACTATCATGACTGGTGTTTCCCCAGCCAATATGGGGCCCAAGGGGACCCATTGTTAGTGCTATATGGAGTTTAGCAAGGAAAAATTGAAAAAAATTATCAGGAACTTGTCGATATTTTTAATAAATGGTAAATTAAGAAAATTGACCATCAACTTCCTCAGTGTATTATGACTGTTTAAGTAGACAATTGATTTTTGGGGAATAACTAGAAAGGCACAGGATTAGGGCCCTCAAGATTCGACCTAATCTGGAGAACTTTGAGGGTGAAATGAACTCAATTTGAACCAACTTTAAAGAGTTGGTAGCAGGCTGAGTTGCCGTCAGTTTGACCAAGACGCCCAACTTGTGATTTCACTGCGATTTAAACAATTGGCATGATGGAATTTCACCTGACAGGCAATGGGAACCTCCCAAGGCCACACCATGTAGGGGCGGTCCCAAGAGGTTGGAAGCAGGTTTGTGATACCCAAACCACCCACACCCAGTCGCTTTAGCATCCTTTTGACCAAACAAGATGCATCAAAAAACAGTCCTAATTTTTGAGGGTAGGGTTTTAGTCTAGCAACGACTTTTTATGATGACCCTATGCCCTTGGACTGTTTTTCTGATGATTCAACATTTGGCACATTTGTCTTAGGAAGTATATGCCTGTCAGGCCTTTTCCCCAATGTTTATGAGGTTAATTTCAATTTATCGAGAAAATGATCTGATGGACCGTGCCTTTGGCAATATTAACTGATGATCTGACACTGGACACATTCCTCTTAAGAGGCACACGCCCGTTAAACTTTGTCCCCAATATTTTGGAAGTGGGGTTTGAACCAATGGCATCATTTCCCAATGGCTCAATTCCATTGGTGAGTTTTTCCAATGATTTTACGCTTTATTTCATATTTACTGAATGTGCGTGCCCATTGGGCTTTGTTGCCAAAGGTTTGAGGCTTCTGGACTTTATTTTAAGGGATTTTTGCAGTTGACTTAATTTGAACCTTTAGGCCCATATGGGTGGTGGCTTTGAAGTATTAAGGGCAAATTTTTCAATTTGCTGCACTAAATCTGTGGAGGCAATTACTGGGACATATGGGGAATCTTATAAGGGAGATATTACCCATCATCCGTCTACCACACATGGCCGAGATCACCCTGTGAGGCAAGTGTGACAGCTGCCCTCTTCAAACCATTTTTTGTAGGGAATGGGATCACAACCACGGTCTAATAGGGGAGCCTCCACCAGACTTACTGTTGGGATTTTTTCCCATATTCCCAGCCTGTTAGATTACCTGGTATCACTAGGGGAAAATTCCCTAAGGCGAAGTAAATCAGAAATTGGTTGGCCCGAGTTTTGGAGGAACTACATTTGGGGGATTTTGGGATGTTTTCCTGGTCAAACCATCCGGGATTGTTCAGGATGAATACCTAAGATCTCATTGGGTGGAGTTGCCGATGAAATAGGGGCATCTGATAGTGATTAACTATCAGGTGTACCAATTGGGATCAGTTAGGTTTCATCACCGATTGATTGGAAATGAATATTAAGTTGCTTGGCGAATATGCCACCTGTAACTAGCGAATTGATTGGTTGGTGAAGTGACCTGCCATAATGGGTAATAAGTCTCATTACCTAAGCAGGTCGCTAGCCAACTATGGTTGGTTTCTTGGATCAAGAGGAAAACGTTATGGAAACGTTAACTGACTCTTTCCATTTGAGGTCTTGATGATGTCAATGACAGAATCCTAGCCAGGATGGGGAAGACCATCGCTGCTGAGATGAGGAAGAGTGATTCAGTGGCAATGGCTGCCGTTTCATCAAAGAGGTGTCAACTGAGGGTTAGAAAGCCAAATCCCCTACTATATAATTCCCTAGGATTCACTATAATAAAAAACCATCATTTAGTAAAAACAGCATTTAGTAAAACAGTATTATTAGTAATAATATCAATTTGGTGTATAGTTAGACTATAAGCATCTATTGTGACATTCCATCTCAAGGATATTATTGCAGAAGGCAATAATTGGAAGACTCTCAGAGAGAAGAGTAGAGATCCGAGCGGGGATCTAGAGATGAAGAGAACCACAATGAGTGATAGCTTCTGAATGTGTGTTGGGCCAATTAGAGACTGTCACCTGGTTGTCTGGAAAAAGATCAGGTGGACAGGAATATAGGGAACGAATCCCTATGAGTACGACTTACAGAGTATTTAATCAGAAGTACAGGCCAAAGCGTTGGGCTTAAAATAATTGTTCAAACTCTACTATGAATAATAGTCTCCATACTATTATCACTTAATAGATTCTATACAACGCGAAGTGCACAAGGAAATCAAACCTGTGCAGTAAAAAGGTTACTAGGTTGATGACAAATAATCAACCAAGAGTAAATTTTTACAAGTTGGTGCTCACTACAGGGAAAGTTGAGTAAAGAATCTATTTTAATGTCATATAAAGAAAAAATGCGCAAGTTGTGGACCAAGATTTCCACTATGAATCAGAATGCCTTAAACTCAGCGGACCATCTGGAGTTTGAAGCCTTGGAAGAGTGAGTCATCAAGGTGGGGAAGGAGTAGAAAATGTAGCCAACTTCAGGAATGAGTTACTCGGCAAAGTAAATTTATTAAAGAAGAAAGAAGGAGACCTTGTTTGAGAGTCTTATTCCTAAAAATGGAGTAAGAAGTGGATCGCTTTCATTTAAGAAAGTTCAGTGCAGATATTGATAAATTGAAAAAGAAGTAGATGTCTTGAAAGCCCACAGATGTGCATGTAAGCCTGATTTGGCCAACAATGGCAAAAAGAAGTCCTCGCACAATACTTGGGAAGTCAAATACCCTGAGAAATATGCTGCCAGCCTTTTATGCCATTTTGGAGATGACGCCCAAAGTCACTCCACAAGTTAGCCAAGTAGCTGAACTAAGAGAATCAGCCTGAAATGACTCGGAGGAATTTAGTGCAACACCAAAATTGCCAACTTCCCATTGGGATAATGCCCCAGCGTTTTCCGACTGTTTGACATGACTATAAATGGATATGGGGATTGTCAAAAGGCGTTGAAGGTCATGAACTGCCTGGACACAGACTGTCAGAACCTAGTGTTACCCCACTTAGAGGGGACAGCTGGTCGTATGCCAAGGCTAAGGCGGACATAATAAGGAGTTCAGG
>JAKSZP010017846.1:0-32794 GCA_022478985.1 Massospora cicadina | reverse complement strand
TACGTCTTATAAACTTAAAACCTTGGGATTATTCATATTAGGGCTACTCTTGAGCACACTAAAACTCTAACCTCCTCAGACAATGAGAAGTATAAGTTTAAATTTTCAACATTATAGCTGTATTTGGAGTTATTGTGTTGGACAATATCCCTCTCTGCTTTGGGAGAAGAACGTTTTGAGCGAAAATAGTCTAAAATTAGTACATACAAATTCGACTGATTATTGGCAAAACAATTTGACTTGGAGTAATTGATTTTTCCACACCTTCCATCAACCAGGGCAGATTGAGTCTCCCTTATCTCTTTTAACCCTCAGCAGAATGCCCCACCTGATTTGAGTGGCGCTAAGCACCAGCTCCAATTCAGGGCTTTTTATTATTTTTAAAAAACCACCCCCTTTTATATGCTTGAGGGGGTTTGCAAGGGGAAAAGTTTTATCCGCCAAAAATGAGCTAAAGCTGGCTGAGATTGGCCACAAGAAGCATACAATTAAAATGAATGCTTATGTGTGATATATTAAATTTCTGCCTCATGGTTCTATCCTACCTGCAGTGAATCAATTATATCAGATCAAGCCAAAATAAGGTAAGTCGAATTTATTGAGCGCTGATTGATCGATTTGCTATAGTGTCTAAGCCTCAATACACCACCAATACTAAAGTTAAGTCTAAACTCACTATTAGCCTTTGAAGACCCTATATCTAGGGGAAGGCAACTAATAAAGGATCTTTCTTTTTCCTATATAAGCGTATACTTGGGAACAAAATAGTTTTAATTTATTTGTGAGTTTTCCATTTTTAATTGGCCATAAAATACATCAACTAATCATTTGTGAAAATCTGGATGAGTTCAAGCACCAGAAAGCATAGCTAGCTGAATTACCATAAAGTGATGCTCACTAAAGGTAATCCTGTACACCACACATTTAATTATCACCAAAATTGAGGACGCACCTGTTGGAAGTGTTAATAGATGGGTGAGAAACGGAAATGGGTCAAAAGCTGACTGTATGGCTGCCAACCATATCTTTTGAAGGAGAGCAGTTTGAGTGAATTTTAAACTTGAGTCTTACTGCCTTACATGGCCTGCAGCTGAGTAATGAGGGATCTAACTCAAGGCATATTAGACTCTGGAGATATTGCTTTAGGAGAAAGAGGTTCTTCTGTAGAGGACCGTCTCATGTACCTATATGAGACTCAAACCTTCCAGACACCTATAGTCAGCTTACCAAAATTTACTATCTATGTTTGTAAATTTGCCCATTCTGCATTGTTCCACATGACACACCTTTTAGGCGTCCATCATTAGGAGCTGCACTGTCACCTGTCAAGCCATGATTCTCTAAGATTAGATCATGATAGCTTATACAATCTAACCTCTGAACATATTGGAAAAGCACAATCTGGTGTGGAGGCAAACCGCAGATTCATTATTCAGTTGCATGAGCGGCTCACCATCATAGATACTGGAATAGTAAAGTATGTAGAGGAGGCTATAAAGATCTTCCAGGATGAGTTAAATGCATCCACTGCTAGCACCCGTTCTCTATGTGAGGAGTTTGCCAAAGAACTTGAAGGCATGAAGAACAAACTCACTGTGACCTTTTGGTGCACGCGTCCACCCCTCAACCTGGGGATGAACAACGTGTGGCTGCGGTGATGCAAATAGCCAAATCCTTGTCCCGCATTGAGGAACCTGAGTGGCATCAGTTTCAAGAGCCTTCTAGGGCTACTCCCGCTCTAGAGGTCAGGGTTGCTCAACTGGAAAAAGAGCTATCACTTAAAGCTTCTTTTGAGAATGCAAAATATTTAGCATGATGGGTTAGCAAATGTGAAAAAGAAGCTTAAGGGGTAAAAACCTCTATTGAAGGACCCGTTTTGTTTAAGGATGTGCATAGTTGGTTGACGCAGGCTGAGCTCCGTTATAAACAAATTGGAGTGACATACATATAAAAGGCTCCCACCCACATGACAAATAAGGGTGTAAGCAGATGAAAGAGGAACTTAAAAAGCGCGTGGGGGTGGTGGAAATTGGCCAACAAAACCTAGCTCTCTTGTGTCACATCTCCATTTTAAAGTCAAGTGTTGGAGAGTCAAGTTGAAGAACGGGAAAATCACAAGCTGGGGTTAGAAGCCAGATTGGCTTTATGTGAATCTGCCTCCCAAAAGCCGTCACCGCCATGAAGACCAGGATTGAAGCTATCCAAGGCCATCTTGATCGGCTCTCCCACTCTTTTAATCAGTTGGACTTTCTCTCAGAGACCATGGGGACAGATGATCCTGTGGTCCATACCCTCACTGGGGTTGGCCATGTTTCATTCAAACCTACTTTTAAGGACAAGTTTATCCTCGACAAGGGTGGCATCACTTCGTTTTTATATGTCTATGAAGCTGCTATGGAAGGGGTGACTGACCTTCAGAAGGTCAAACAAATCCTCTCTTGTTTGAGTCGCATGGCCCAGGAGGTGATGGTACCTCATATGGATGCTCTTAACACCTGGTCTGAGGTTAAGGAGGCGCTCATTGACGAGTTTAGATCAAAACAAAGATAAAGCATGAAGAATCAAGCTTTCATGCGCATTAGCATAAGAAAAGGAGAGTCAGTGGTTGCATTACAGAACAATTCTATATTGGAGCGCAGATGTTAACCTTTTTGCTGTTGACCTTAGACGCTGTTGACACTATCTTGACTGGGTTAGCATCTCACCCTCCTTTGGAGAAGCACATAAATTTAGTGAAAAACTACATCTGAAATGTGCATGATAACAATGAGGCTCTGCTAGATGAACTGACTTACAAAAGCTTTAAGTTTCTTGCAGAGTAGTATCCAGACTCCGTGTTCTGACCATTAAGGATCAAAAGCCCAAGCCCCAGGTCCTGTCTGTAGAATAGAAAAAGTTGTCCCTTCAGATTATGGGCACTGAGGAGCAAAAACCAAAAACCAATACATCTGAACTTCTCCGGTGTGCCTACTACAACAAGGTTGGGCACTATGAGACTGTGTGCTGGAAAAAGAAAGCCAACATTTAGAAGCAGGGAAAAGAGATGTTGACGTAGGTATAGGCATCCCTATTACTGACGAATTTTATGAGCCCGACTCACCTACCTTAATTACTTCATTGCTTCTTGTTGAAAATACCCTCAGGGATGAATTGGAAGGGGGCTACGAGGATGTTGGTTACTACCTACTAGGAGTACCTGATGAAGTGGAGATTCCTGATCGTTTAAACGCTGGAGGAGTAGATGAGATCACCATACCTGAAGACACATACCTCAACTAACTTCTAGGGTGTCCTGCAGTTAATGACATCATTACCGATGCTGATCAGCTCTTAAAGGACTTTATTTGACCTTTATAGAAAGTTCACACATGAAAACCTTCTTGAAGAGTTACCCTGAAACTGCTCGCAAACTAACCTCTACCTTCCAGCTCAAGGAGGTTTTAGCGCTATCTCTTAACTTTGGAGAACACTCACCAAGGTGGAAGTGGTCAAACAAAAAGTCCAGATGATGGCCATCCTGGGTACTGGCTCCCTCGGTGAATATAATCTCCTTAAAGCTGATGAAAAAGATCAAGCTGGCGCATGACTTGGAGTACTATTTAGAATTTGGAACCGCAGGCCCAGATAACACCTGCGCCATTGGGGCATATTCTTCCCTTCTCATTCGAATTGGGAAGCTCATCTTATCAGCTTGCACAGTGGTCTTGGACAAAAACACCTACAATATGTTCATAGGTACCCAATTTATGATTAAAGATGATGGTATTATTAACATTAAGTAAAATCTCATCTCATTACTTAATATTGAAGTCACTTAATTTTATCCAATAAAGATCCAAGCAAGGACAAATATCCTTGCATTGTTGAGTACCCGTTTTACACTTCGCCTTTACATTATACCACCTCTGGGCAAAGTACAAAAAAAATTGCCCAATTCAGTGGATGCTAGGGATTTTATTCCTTTCTATGCTTTAGATGAGGTAGTGATTAAGTTGGGTGAACAGCAAGTGGTTGACACAAATATCATGCTCCAAATCCCACACCACTTCTTGTTGCACCTCATAAGTATTGAAGGCGTTGGCCCCTTAAAGCCTCAGGTATTGCCTGGAATACTAGACCCAGACTACCAGAGGCCTATTACTCTTCTGTTGGGAACTTCACCAGCAAGGACCTCATTGTAAGAAAACACCAGGAGATTGGCAGAGGCTTATTAATTACTGTGGAGGACATTGAACGAATCCAATTCATTGGCTCTACGTTGGATATGGGATTTACAACGGATAACCTGTTATGTACCTTACCTAATGTCCATATCTCGCATGAGTTGGCCCCTGATGAACATGACAAAGTTCTCATTTTATTAGAAGGATTTAGCGACATATTCTCCAAATTGGATAACAACTATGGTCATATGAAGGACTGGAGCCACTCCATTGATGTGGATGATGATCGTCCCATTAGGCCAAAACCTTACCACAAGTCAAAGGCGGAAAAACAGAAGATGAGGACTGAGCTTAAGAAGTTACTAGACGCGGGTTACTAGTTCCTTCTCAAAACCCTCTGTATTCCCTTTTGCTAATTAAATAGAACAGAGGTCATCAGATAGTCATAGACTATGCAAATTAAATAATCTCACAAAAAGGATAGCTATCCTATCCCCCATATTAATGACACCCTGGCACAACTCTCCAGATCTAACTTCTTCTCTGCAATAGACTTGGCTATTGACTATTGGAAAATAGAACTTTCTCCTCAAGACCAGGAAAAATGGGCTCTTATTTGCAGTGAGGGTCACTTCCAAGCCACCAATTTACCTCAAGGGTTGTGCAACGCACCTGCAACTTCCAGCGTGTCATGGGTCACATCTTTTTAGAATTTAAAGTTAAGTTGAATCATCATCTATCTTGATGACATCACGATGTTCTCCAAGGCCTTCAATGAACATCTTGCTCATTTGAATGAGGTGTTTCAGCACTTACATGAGTCACATATCAGGTAAAACCCTCCAAGTGCACCTTCTTCCTGAAGATATTGGATTTTCTGGGGCATCACATTCTCAGGAAGGAATCCAACTTATACAGGATAAGGTTAAGCAATATAGAAAATGCCTCCCCCTAAAAGTTATGGGATATTCAGCTATTTCTAGGGATGATGGGGTACTATCATCAGTTCATCCCCTAAGTTCGCTCAACTCAGTGAGTTCCTCATCCGCCTACTGACTAAAAACACCCTTTTCCATTAGGGTGCTGAACAGAAAGCCGCTTTTGAGACCTTGAACAACAGTTACAATAACGTCCTATCCTGAGGCATCACAACTATGGTAAACCATTTATCTTGTTTACTAACACTTTGGACTATATCGTTGGGCCATCTTAGCCCAATTAGATAAAATTGGTGTAGATCAACCTGTGTCCTATTTCAATAAGATGTTGTCAAAGGTGAAACACAACTACAGTGTCACAGAGAAGGATTGCCTTGACATTTTGTTAGCCGTGAAGCACAACCGCCCTTTCCTGTATAGGACTACCTTCACTGTAATTACAGGCCATAGAGCTTTTGTATAATTTCAGAACATGAAAGATCCTACTGGCCGGTTAGCCCATTGGGCTCTAAAGCTCTAGCATTATGACATGAAATTGAGCACCTTGCTGGAACTTGTCACATGAATATTGATGGGTTAACTCGGCTGCCAGTCCTGCACCTGGATAATAGTGAGGCAGAGAGGTTATAAGGCCTCTTAATGACCCTTAATGACTGGGAGGATGATGATGAGCCTGTCCAGAAAATGTTAGAACGACACTCCCACAACACCAAAGTGGAGAGTGGGAAGTTGTATAAGCAGGTGGGGAAAGGTGGCTGCCTTACCTTTGGCTCTCAGAACGTGTACCTGCTACCCTGTAAGCTCACTCTACCTTAGGTCATATGGGAGCAAAGAAAACCTATGAGTGGATTAGGGATAGGTACCATTGGGAAGGAATCATGAAAACTATTGTTGAAAGTTTGGAAGCCTAACTCACATGTAAGAAGTAGTCTAGTTTTAAGACTAGGGCCCAATACCAATCAACTACCCCCAACAACTTTCTATACCATCAGCCTTGACGTGGTAGGTCCCCTCCCACAGACTACTTTGGAAACCGGTATATCCTAGTAGGCATTGACTATTTCACTAAGTGGTTTAATGCCGTGGCTCTCCCAGCCCAAACGGCCAAGGCTACTGCTACTTTTTTACATCAAAATATTTTCACTCGTCATAGCTGTTTACAAGTACTAACCTGCGAGAATGATATTGACTTCACCTTCAGAATAGTCATTATCCTGGCTACCTCCATGGGAGTCCAACTCTTCTCAGCTTCATATAATCCCTATACCAAAGGGACTTTGGAGAGAGCAAATGGAACCTTGGTCTTCAACCTACGAAAAATTGCATCTTCTGATCCACTTCACTGAGATCAAATTTTATCCAGTGCTCTTATGGCCTATTAGATTAGTTATCACCAGATCCTGAAAATGTCTCCATTCTGGATCTTGTATGGGAGGGAACCAGGAATACCTGCTCTCTTAACTAAAGATGTTTTCTCCTCTAGAGTTGAGGAACCTGAGAAAGCATGAGATGATTGGCCCAGCGCATATCCAGCTCCAATATGAGGATATGACCAATCTAGATAAAAGATAACAAAAGAAGGGAAGGCTGCCAATGAGCTCTAAACCCCCTACCTTTCTTACAAGTGTCTGACCTGGTTCTGTATTATCATTCCGCATCACTTCTAAAAGTGGTAGGCTTGGGTCAATCTGGGAAGGCCCTTTTGTCATCACCTACAAGAGAGGTGCTGAGTAATCTATCAAATCCTTGGCTACAGCGATTATCATCAACTGGGTACATGGCCACTTACTATGGCCCTATTCTTTCCACCAACGTTCTTGTGGGAAGAGGTGTCATAAAATTGCACTCTTGACTTTAAAAGAAGAATGTTTTGGGCGAAAATAGTTCTAAATTAGTACATATGAATTAGCATGACTATTGGTGAAATGATTTGATTTGGAGTAATTGTTTTACTTCACACCTTCCATCAACCAGGGCAGATTGAGTCTCCCTTGTCTCTTTTAACCCTCAGCGGAATGCCCCATCTGAGTTGAGGGGCGCTAAGCACCAGCGCTAATTTAGGTATTTTTTTAAAACCACCTCCTTTTATAGGCTTGAGGGGTGGTTTCAAGGGGAAAAATTTCATCTAATAATCATGAGCTAAAGTTGGCAGAAATTGGCCACAATAAGCATACAATTGAAATTAATGATTATGTGTGATATATAAAATCTCTGCCCTTTATTCTATCTTAACTGAGGTGAACCAATCATATCAGATCAAGCAAAGTGAGGTGAGGCGAATTTACAGAGCGCTGATTGGTCAATTTGCTAAAATGTCTACGCTTTGATACCCCACCTATACTAAGGTTAAGTCTAATGCCACTATTAGCCTTTTAAGACCCTATATACTAGGGGAAGGCAACTAATAAAGGATCTTACTTTTTTTTACTCAAGCGTATACTTGGGAATAAAATAAATTTATTTTATTTGTAAGTTTGCCATATCCATTTCAAAAAAAATCAGCTAACTTGTTTATAGAAATCTGGCTGAATTTCAGCAACAGTGAGCATAAGCTAGCTGGATTCCCACAATCAGCATAGAATAAAATTAAAAATAATAAAGGCAAACTCTGTAAAAGTGTTACTTTTTTATATGTTATAAAAAATTAATTAGATTCATAAATAGAAGTTAAAGTAGAGCTTTAGCTAATAATAGATTAATTTTTCCCACAATGCAAATTTGCAATTGCTGGTAGGTTTTAGGCCCATTGTAGTCCATTTCTTTAAATCTCTGGGATCCTCTGAGCTTCTTTCTTATATTTTATGAAGATTGGGCCTTCTTTTGGCTGCGTGGATGCTGCTCTGTTTGATCCTGGTGTTCTTTTAACCTTGTGGTTAAAGTGGCTGCTTGGGTACATTGATAGCCTTAATTGTTAGAGAATGAAAAATAATTTGCTTCCAATTGTGGTAGTATTGACATTGCTCAGCCTTGTAAAAATGGGAAAATCTTTCTAGATGGGTTTCGATAATCTTTTCATCATTGGCAGTCAAACCCAAGGATATAGATGGGGTTCCTCCCAGGCATCATCTTCAAAAATGTGTGCAGTCATCTAGATTGGTGTTTATACCTCCTTGTCCTCTGTGTTATGCTGACCAGCTGCTAAATTTTTTCAACAATCAGAGTACTTAAAAGCCTCCGTCAACAGGAATTCTAGACCCTTCAAAGTCTATAAATGGAGCTTTATGTTTGTAAATCACTTTGATTGCTGGCCATGTTATCTATACTCAATCTTTATTCTGGCAGGGCGAACACTAGCACCCATATTATTATCATTAAAAATTGTGAGAGTTGAGGGGTCTAGACGTGAAGGCAAGGAATTAATCCCTATAGTTGGGGGTTATCCAACATCTGGGTATATATTTAAATTTAAAGTATTATTTTTCAGAGGCCCTGTTGTTATGTTAAACCAATCCCAAAATTTTATCTTGGAGAAATATGGTACCTTTCTAGCCTACAAGATAGAATACGGCAATATCCCAAGCATTTTCTTAATCTCACTCCCCTCATCAGTTTAATTGGCCACCAGTTGTGAGGGGAGATAGGGGGAGTCCTACAGACTGATGGTGGTTGAGGTCTCTTGCACCTGCTAGGAGACCTACAGGGGAGATGTTGATGCTTTACAGGATTCCTACATTTCTGAATGGTACTCTCTTATATTTCTTTACCAAAAAAGATGTCTACCAAATTACTGTACTAATTTGCGCCCACTTTGTGAAATTCAGGGTTCTCCTTTAGCAGAGTATGATATGATAAAGAAAACTTATGCACATGAAATCAATAAAAATTCCAGGCAAATATATATCTTATATAATTTTTTGTGTTTAAAACTTAAATTCTTTATCTGCTATCATTTGGTAAGATAAAAAATCAACTTTAAATTTTGGGCATTTGATATACCTAGAAATTTTGGGACTAGCTAGGCTTTTATGCTAAGCTATTTAAATAATCTTATAATACCAATTACATTTAATTTTATAGGAGCAGGGTTTCTATAATGTCCAATTTGATATTCTTATAGTACATTTCCCATCTCAAATAGACTTAACAATACACACCCTACCTGTTGTATCTAAATTTTAGTCTTAATTATGATTATCTAACAGAGTGCCTAACAAATATTTGGGAACCTTTCTGTACTGATTATAGTTCCTGAAGACCCACCCAGAATTGTGCATTATCTACAAGACTGCCCAAGTGACAAGAGGACATTCTGGGGTTTGTGAACCCATCCTACACCTTGACCTGATGTGAGATGCTGGTTGAGCAGTGAGATGCTGGTTGAGCAATGAGATGCTTATCATGATGTAAAGGTGACTAGAGGCTGTATAAGATTATTGATCTCCACTGCAACTTAATCTTATGTTAGGTCTGCAAGAGTTGCCAGATGAGTAAACATTTGAGGGTTATCCTGTTGGTAACTAGAAGAAAAGTTGAGATTTGGGATCTCACTGCACCTCAGTAAATGGTACACAACTTGACATTATCTGTAAATACTCTCAGATTTGAAAATTAACCTTTTGCTTTTTGTTGAAGGGACTTTTTTTGGATGTGTTTATATGTTGAGCTGGCTAAATGGCCCTTTGGAGTCCCAGTTATCTAAGCATAGTAGACTTCTTATATCTAAGACACTTGTAAGTGTATATTAAGCATATCTTAAAAAATTATTTTGAGGTGGGTCAACCTTGGGACAAATATACTACACCAAGAATTTTTCTAACTAGTACAGGTTTTGAACTCAAAACCTGCACTAGGGGTGGAAGTAGTTTTACCCGCTCAGCTAACCACTTTTTTATATTAAGCATATTTATACCATATAAAACTATAATTAAACCCGTGTTTAGAGAAATAAACTTTTTTAGAGTTGTGCACCAAAGCCCAAACCAAGGTAGCAAATAGTAATAAAAAGCAAGGATTTCCTGGCTTATCAGTATACACAGGTTGAGGCTTACCTGGGATTAAACCTCCTTTTCCTCACTTTTGATACTCTTAATTTTTTTGCAGTGTATTTATCCCAATGTTACCCCATCTCTTATAAAAGTATTTATTAATTTTGAATCTAAAATTAAGTGTTAATATTTTTTTATAAACTATATACTTTTCTAGAATATATGCTGATTTATAATTAAAATTTGCAAAAGCTGGTGACTTATGATTTAGTTATATTTTAATTTATTCTGTTTGTAAGTAAAACCCATGATTCAAAGTTACATAATATGTATTTATTTCTTGACTTATTTTTTTCTTCAGATACTCAGATAACTTTTTTAAGTTAAAATAAACTAAAAGTAGCATGAAACCTGTTTATACTGTAAACTATAGTAGTAGTTCAAAAATGATGTAAACATATGTGCATACCTTAATCATTTTAATGCTAATTATCATAAACAGGGTATATAACTTTTAGTGTATTAATGAATGGAAGTAAAAGTTTTAAATTAACTATACCAGAGAACTGGTAAAAGCACCAGTCAATTTTTTGCTTTCTATGATGTAAAAATTTAAAGTTTTACTGCCAACCCCATGTCAGATCATTCTACAAGTCTATTTTCAATATATTTTAGTCATATGAAATGAAGTTATACTAGATATAAAGGGTGGAAGGAGAATTGGTAGGGAAAAGGCACTACACATTACTGGTGACTGTGCAATTGGGCAGTACGCCTGGGCAGCTGGTCATTCAAACTAGCATATCAGGATGACTAACAAATACACAGGGATGTAATGGCCCATAATTCTCCAATGATTTCCCCAATGAATTGGGAATAACAAAATCAAATTGCCTATGAATATGCCTCTAAGACAATCAAGATAAGCTACAAATTGAACCTGATTGAGTACAGGGATCCACTCCAAAAACCCAGGTGCAACCTACCTAAATTGACCACAAAACTCGAATGACTGGGCAACTGAAGGCCATGACACCAACTACCAAACAAAGGAGTTGATCTCAGGCCTGAACTCTTGACTGGTAACAGCCAAGCAGTGGTCAGTAACCTGGAAGATCCCTTACTGCACAATTAAATCTGGTAAGCACAGCAGACCAGATTACATGCACAAGGGGTGCCCCATATGTACTAAACTAGAAGCAGATATTGCTCACCAATATTATGAATGTGCCATGTAAAAATATTGTTTTACAATGCGCTACATCCTGTTAGGTGAACAATCAGCTGACAGAAATGCATCCATTGTGGACTTTTTTTAGAAAAATCTCTACAATCATTTTAAAAGAATTATGAGCCTTCATCTACCTTTATTGTGTATGGGTGATACACTCAGCTCTCATTGCTAAAAGTCTGGCCAATGAACGCCCTAACAAAAAGGTTTGGTTATAGAGACCATTCAGACTATCTCTGATCAGCTCTGACAGATCACAAAATTCTCATGCCTAATCCCCAAGTTACAAAGCTGCACATTTGGCTTTTCCTGCTGGATTTCTTGTTGTATATGACAAAGCAACAAATTGATTAAAGATCATTTAGCCTGTAAGCCCACCAATGCTATAACCATGGCTAGCAATAGCAACTACCAATCAGCAATGGTTAGTGGTGCTAAGTCTCTAGTGGCCCATATTCCTGGTCCTTTATCTCAGCCAGATTGCCTGTGTTCCACCATCCCCACTTACTTTCCTTTTAATTTTTTAAATAAAGTATGGAGTTTTAAATAAAAAAGAAGGTGAGTCAGTAGGGTATATGGATACCAAACTGAAGGTTGTGGGTTCAATTTATGCCCTTTTCACATTGATTGGGGGTGCCAGATGAAGGAAGATATTGGTGGTTAGTGGGTCTAATAACATGAAACCTTACCCATGATGTAACCAGAAAAATATGAGTCCTGATCCAAGGGGGAAAACTTTCTTTGATGGAGTTGACCTGCACAGGTTTTATGTCAATTCTTCCTTTCTCTCTTTTGGTAATGCCTGTCCCCTGGTCAGCTTTCCTTGTATACATAATAGTACTAGTAATATACTGAAAATGAAAAGCTGTTAAAATTTAAGATATATTATTTAAATTAGCATAAAATTAAAGGAATTTTAATATATCTTTCTATTTTAGGTTTAATTTATAAAAAGATGGCTCTTACTAAAAATGATTGAGTATAGCTAGCAATTTATATCAATCTTATAAAAAGCTATGAAAGATAGACCAACTTATATAATTTTTTAGTGCTATAAAATTTTACTATGTCTTTTGAATTTCTTAGTAATATATAATAAACGTTATAAATTGGTAAAGTTAGAGTAGACTAGATAATTAAGAAAAATAATCAATAGCTTTATAATATATCTTTTTTGGACCATCTAGTACTAAAAAACATATCTTTTTTTATAAATCATGGCTAAATTTACTTGCTTTTTTTATAAATGAAATCCTAACAAAATCTTTAAGCGTTTTAAGTCATATAAATATATAGATATGAGCGAGTTTTGTAATCATTATAGAACAATTTTACTATTTATGATGAAGTAATCAAATTATATATGTATAACGTTTAATATAAAGTAATTTAAGCTAAGGTATCATCCCCTCTCTAATAAGAAATTATTAGTACTAAGAATTTTTTCATATCCTTTAAATCTAGTTGAAAAATTAAAGTAACTTGTCAACTATATTTTGAATAACGAAATTAATAACTCTATAGGAAATTATTGACCCACATATATACCTTAAAGAAATAGTGGTTGTATAATTGAAACCAAACTAAAATTTTAGATACAAAGTTTAAAGCTAATAATATACCCTATTTTTAATTTTAAGTTTTACCATATATATTATTTTTTTATTTTATTTAAAGATATAAAGTTGTTCAATAGTATGAAAAACCTACTTTATAATTTAAAAATAATACTTTAGAAAATAAAATATTGTTGAATAAGTATAATTGTTACTATATTAAACTCTAACAGCTATCAAATATTAAAGGTGCAACGATATTAGTACATTAAATTAAAAGCTAAAAACATCTTTTACTGTTTTAAAGCTTATAAAATTGCATAAAACTAAATGCCAATTTTGCTCAGATATATTTTTTTGATGCACAGCAATTTATATTTGAATAATCTATCAGTACATAATTAATCAGAATAAAACATACAAAGATTAGTAATTTAAACATTAAGTGTAGAATTTAGAACATATTTCCTTTTCCTACATATTTGATAAATTATGTTTGTCTATAAATTTTTTTACCTAAAATATAGATTTAGTCATTTGAAGGCTAAAATATTATGAGCCTTTTTTTATAGCAATCAGTAATTTTTTAAAAATTTTGTCTTCTAAGAAAATTAATGACTTTAGGAGATAGCAAGGTGAGTTACATTTAAATAGAACACAACCTTATATAATGAAAGTTTTTATAATTTAGGTTAAGCACAAATGTGCTTTCAATCTATATGTCGCGATTCTGATATGACTGGACAATAAGACCTAAGTTGTTATAGTGGAATGGGTAGGATCTTCCAAGTTCAATACAAGTAATCATTATTTGAGCGCTTTAAGATGAGGTGATAAAGGGTTTTTGGGAAATCGCCTCACATTAGGCAATAGTGAAAATAATGAATGAAAAATTGATGGAGCCAATGAGATATGATTATTAAATTACTAAGCCATAGAAGCCGTAGCATCTGAAGTTGCTACAATATAAGCAAGACAAGATGATCAAAAAAGGGGTTGTTAAGTAAGTTGATAGTAAGCGGATTAAGAAGAATCCACAGTATCAAGTATATTTAATAAAAGAGGTTGTGGGAGCAAGTGCCCCGTGGTTAATTGATAAAAGTTTATTCTGTTGTTTTTGAGGGCAACAATTGTCATATTGTTGGTCCTGATTGCTCAGTGGGTTAAACCCTGTGCAAAATTTGTTGGTATATCTATTGAATACTGCCAATTTTATAACAGTGGTGCTCACTAAAGGGGGCTCATTGATCAAAATGTATATGATAAATTCTCAGTTGCCAGCTATGTTGCATCAACGTTGCATTGATAAAGAGTTTAATCATCACTTTGGGTCAGTTGCCTATGCAGAACTGAAACTGACTTTGGATACTGTGCTGAAAAAACAAAATGAGATGCTCCAGGAGGTTTTCTGTGACAATCCACCCCCATTTGATTGAGAAGGGAATATTCCTGGTTTCTTTAAGCACTTTAAATTGCAACTGAAGGTGTCTTGGATTGACAGAAAGTAAAACTGCTAATTTTCTACCTTGGACATTGAAAGTGCAGATCAAGTCATCTGTTACCTTCATGGCAGTTCTATTACATACCAAGAAGTCAAAGAGACGGTGCTGTGGTTGTTCAGTGGACCTGCAAAAATGTCCCAGTGGAAAGCCAAATTTTTGACCATCAAGTTTCAATGGAATGAGACCCTAATCACATTTGCTGAGCAATTTATGGCAGAACTCATGTGCTAATTGGGGCTGGAATCTTATCTGAATCAGATGTATGTATTGTGATAACTTCTGTTATGAAGCCATACTGTGAGTTACATAATGTTATGGCCTCACTGTTGGATGAAGATGTACCATTACTTATAACTGTTCAGTTTTTATACCGTATATCTGCTAACTTCCCTCCACCTAATACTGAGCGGAATCATCCTGCTATAGCTGCCAAATCATCTTACTTGAGGAACTCTGCTAGTCCAATTCACATTCCACAAAGCTACCTGCAGCAATTTAACATCTGCACCATACCTGCTTATGGTCACTGACCCAATTATTACCCTACCCCTGTTTCCACTTGTTGCGTTCAGCCCAACTCTCAACATGGCTTGTTTTATATTAATTGGGGACGTGGACCCTATGGGGTCAGCTGTTTCAAATTCAGTTGACAATGGCACATGGCCCAGTGGTGCCCCAATCAACAGGTCTCTTGTGTAAAGTTGGAACAGTACTGTCAGGGAAAAGTTAGAGCGGAGTAGAGATGGGACTCTCTACCTCCGCTATATCAAACCCAACTGTCCCACCTGAACCCACTTTAGAATATTCAGTAGAAGCTCCCTTGGCCGATGCATCAGTATTATATCAGCAGCCAGTTAAGGGGTGAATATTTTGACATGAATGCAGTCTGCGGCTATGGCGGAAGAGGGGTCCCAGTTGTAAGTTGAGCCATATGCTTGCCAAATGTTTAACTAAGTTTCACCTGAAAAGTTAGACCTCACCTCAGATGCACCTTTCTTGCAAGCGGTAAGCATCGCTCTTCCAGTCAACACTATTTCAAACAATACCCCAGGATTGGTGAAGGGATTGTGGGTTTTCTCGAAAACAGAAACGCCATAAATGTCCATGTTATAAACAGTCAAAATGCATCCTACTCTGAATGTACTTACTGTGACCTGGCTGTAGCTAAAACCCAAGTCTGTGCCATCATAGATACAGGTGCCCCTGTCAATATAGTCTCCACAAAGTTGGTGGACAGGCTGTCATTAAAACTGGATGTGGACCATGTATGGTTTATGGGACTGCTGGAGCAGATAACACAAGCTCTGAGGGAGCATACAGTGCACTTCCATGCAGTTTGGTTCTATTGTTATGGTAGCCCCAGCTATAGTGCTACCAAATAGCAATTATGATCTGCTGATTGAAACTGCCTTCTTGCAACACTATGGGGCTATTATTGATACAATGGATGAGACTTTTTATAATATTGGGTCAGCGAATACCAATTCACTTCACCTCTAGCGGAGTGCAAATGATCCAGTGCATATGGGGAATATCAATCTAGCTTATAGTTATGGAGTAATCCCAGTAAGCTACCATTGGTTAAAGGGCAAAACCTGGGCCCTTCCTCAATAAGATTTGTGAATATCAAGGGTTGCCGCTCAAGGCGGTTGGATATATATCTATTCCATCTGGGCATCAAGTTATATTGAACACTGAGTTGGTGGTTAAGATTCCAGATGGACTCTATGGAGAGGTTATTGGGCCATATCAGAAATCCCAGTTTGAACCCCACATGGCCCCAGGCATTATGTTAAGAGGGCAAGGGTAGATCAAAGTTTTACTTGCAAATTACAAATGGTACCACTGCAAATCTCCTGCTACCAAATAATGCCATACATACACTTATTCCCCATGGAGGAGGTTCTTTTAGTTCATAAATTTTAGTCACTAGAGGAATTTGGTCTGCCTTTTGACCCACCAATCAATGTAATGACCGTTGTATCCCACAACGAGTTAATGGGGCTGTTGGAACCACAGAAGGATAGGGCAATAGCTTTATTTCAAAGATATAAAGGGATTTTTGCTGTCTATGACCACGATCTAGGATGTGCGTGGGAGGTGGTTCATAATCTGGACACTGGAGAACATCCTCCCATCAGGTCAAGGCTGATCCACTGATCATGGGTGGCAGAAGAAGTAGTAGCCGAGGAAATTGACAAACTATTAGTGCAAGGGATACTTGAACCATCCAAGAGTCCATGGGCCTCTCCTGTTCTTATTGTAAAGAAGAAGGATGGAACTAACCATGTAGTAATTGACTACTGAAAGCTCAACAGCATCACCAAAAAGGACTCCTATCCCTTAACACAGATTGATGATTCTTTGGATCAGCTAGGAGGAGCTCGGTTCTTTGCAGCTATAGATCTGATCTTGAGCTACTGGCAAATTGAGTTACCGTTGGCGGAACAGGAAAAGTGCGCTGTAATCATTTCCAAAGGTTTATTCCAACCAACTCAGATGCCTCAAGGGCTGTGTAATGCCCTAGCTATGTTTCAACGGGCGATGGACATTATTATTGGAGACTTAAAGCTGTTGTGCATCCTGGTATACCTTGATGACATTAATGTTTTTTACTGAATCTTTTTTGAACACCTTGACCATTTAAAAGCTGTATTTCGACAGCTCGCTGAGACCAACATCAAGATCAAACCCCAGAGATGTCACTTCTTGAAGGACCAGCTGGAGTACCTGGGGCTTGCAGTTGATGCCACAGGGCTGAGACCTCAACCAGCCAAAGTGGAAGCTAATCAAAAAATGACACCACAAACAGCAAGCAGGATATACAGGTCTTTTTGGTAATGGTTGGATGTTACCAGTGCTTCATCCCTAACTTCAGCTGTATTGGGGGCCCACTATTCGAGTTATTAAGGAAAGACACCATTTTTGAGTGGATTGAATGGCAGCAATGCGCTTTTGATAAGCTTTTAATGGCACTGATCAGTGCGCCAGTGTTATGCTATCCTAACTTTGAAAAAGAGTTCATCATCCAGAAGGATGCATCCCTTTTCGCCGTGGGGGCAGTCCTATCCCAAAAAGATGAGGAAGGGGAGGAGCACCCAATAGCATATTGCAGTCATAGTTTGAACAGCCATGAGCATAATTATACTGTGACCAAGCGGGAGTTCTTAGCGGTAATCTACGCCTATAAGCAATCTTGGGTGTATTTGCATGGGTTAAAATTTAAGGTTGTAATGGATCATGCCTCACTATGCTGGTTGCAAAATCTGAAAGAGCTGGAAGGGCGCCTGGCCTGATGGGCTCTTAAATTGCAGTCATACAATTTTAAAAATCTTCATCAGCCTGTAGAAAAACACCAAGATGCTGATTCTTTATCAAGATTGGCAACAATTGTAGTTATGGAGGATGTAAGTGATATAATGTTTGACAAAATAATCTGTAGGAAGTATGACAACAAGCCGCCCCAAGTGATCAAAGCATTAAATGAAATGAGAGTGAATACCTTCCAACAGAATGGGGAACTGTACAAGCAGATCAGCGATTCTACAGTGAAGTTTCCATGACCCTCAGCCCGGCCATAAATTATTATGAGCGCCCACAAGGCAGTTGGACATGGTGGGGTACGTAAGACAATAGAGTTGTTGTGCCCTCGGTACTATTGGGTAAGTATGAACTCTGATGTGCTTAAAACCATTTCCTGTTGCCATCAGTGCCAAGTGAAGAAGCCATTCTGCCGTAAGACTTCATATCAGGTAGCTAAACCACACTTTGCTTGGCATACTGTTTCCCTGGATGTCATTGGTCTCTTGCCCATAGGAGCTCACCGGTGTAAGTACATTCTTGTGGCTATTGACCACTTGACCTGGTGGGTCAAAGCAAGGGCAATACGAGATTTGAGGGCAGTTACAGTGGCCAAGTTCGTGATGGAGTGTCTTATTTAGCAACATGGGTGCCCTCAGTTTATTCTCACTGACAACAGAACTAACTTCACCTCGCACATTATCCCCAAACTAAACAAGCTTATGGGTATCCATGGGGTTCTAATGACACCATACCACCCCAAATCTAATGGGATAGTCGAACAAGTGAATGGGACTCTGGTGAATATCCTATGGAAGTTAGTAATGGATTGACCATCTGATTGGACCTCCCTTCTTTCCACTGCAATGTTCACCTATAACATCAGTTACCATTCTGCCATGGGGAAGAGTCCCTTCCAACTACTATACAGCCGATACACAGCTCTTCCAGCGTTACTTTATTCTTGTGTGGAAGACACCGGTGGAATGGAACCCACCGCTATTTGACAAACCTTGAAAAACATTCTAAATAAAATTTCAGACTGAAGCATATTCCTTCAGATTAGCTAAGAAGATCAGAAATCAGGCTGCCAATCAGGTACGTCATAACAGGTTGGCGCAGTTCAAGGAAGGTGATATGGTTCTCTTCCATGACCAAAATGGGTTTGGCTGGAAACACAATTTGGCCAGTATCTGGATTGGGCCATTCAAAGTCATTGAAAAGACAGGGGTGGAAGCATATACTATCAAGGACCCCGTTAGTGGTTGGATCATTAACTAAGTGCACGCAAAGTTCCTCTGAGCATATAAGCAATAGGAGCCTTATTGTCCAGTCAGAGGGGGGTAATGTCACGATTCTGATATGACTGGATGATAAGCCCTAGGCCATTATAGTGGAATGGGTAGGATCTGGCAAGTTCAATACAAGTAATCATTATTTGAGCGCCTTGAGATGAGGCGATATTGGGTTGTTGGGAAATCTTCTTGGATTAGGAAATTGGGAAATTAATGAATAAATAATCAACAGAACGGATGAGATATGGCGAATTAAATCACTAAGCCATAGAAGCCATAGCATCCAAATTCGCTACAATATAAGCGAGATGAGATGATCAAAAAGGGGGTTGTTAAGTAAATTGAGAGTAAGCGGAATAAGAAGAATCTGAGGTATTAAGTATATTTAATAAAAGAGGTTGTGGGAGCAAGTGCTCCGTGGTTAATTGATTAAAGTTTATTCTGTTGTTTTGAGGGCAACGATAATCATATCATTGTTCCTGATTGCTCAGTGGGTCAAACCCTGTGCAAAATCCGTCATCATATCTAATGATTACCGCCAATTTTATAATACTATATATATTGTGTTTCTCAATAATTATGATCTTTACCTAATCCTGAAGGAGCTTTGTCCTTAGTTGTGATGTTACCAGAGCTTTTTAAAGTAAGTCCTCCTCAATCTGAATGGGCCACTATTTCTTTGTTGCTCTAGGTTTTTCAATTGAGTCAATGGTTGTAAGGCTCTAAAATGAAGCTTGGCTCTTTTTCAGCCTGACTTATATCAGTAATGAATTGATCATTGACTTTCCCAAGAGATTCCCTTTAATTTGGCAGAGGGGCATATATCTTTGTAAACTTTCTATGAGCCCAGTTGATGACAGTCCATGTATAGTTGAAGAAAAGTAGTACTACTGTCTGTTCTATAATAGACTGGATTTGAATAACAATCTTACATTATATTTCTTTAGATCTAGTATAATAATTTAGCCTTCACGCCTAAAAAATTGTTTACAAAATTTGAGATATTTGATTAATTTTAGTATGATAATCTATGAGCTACCTGAGAAACATGGGAGATGCGCTCTTGTAATTTTATTTAATATCTGACTCAATAGACCCAGCTACATGGACTTTGTAATTCTGGGTTTGTTTTACTTTATTAGTTAAATTATAATTGATTAACACTTATGTTATAGTGGTTCAAAAGATCTGTGCACCACACTTTTGTATTTATAAAGATTGGCAGCATTGATTATCCTAAAGTCATCATTATGGGGCGCTTTGTCTTATAATTATTCCTTGTGTTTTCAGAAATTATTTAAGAATGGGAAAAGAGGTGGATCTAGGATTATAACAGGAAGCCTTTTAAGAGTAGAGTAGTTCTAGAAAGGCTGCTCATGAGGCATTGGTTAGATGAAGGTACAAGAAGAGGAAATATGTGAAAAGGTGCAGCTATCATAAAATTAGCCCAATTTAATAACATTGGATTCAGTAAGAAAGTGAGAGCCAAGAGTTTTGTTTTAATAAACACCTTATTATCCATTATACTTTGATATATAACATCCAAGAACAATACTATTTTGATCAAAAAATTATAGGGCAGGAAGCTATAGTAGTTCTTATGACATAAAAATAATTCAAATAGTTTAAAATTTATAAGTTTAACTTAAATCTAACTATCTGTAGATCTATAGTCTTCGTACAAAAGTAAACTAAGCATTACCCTTTATCTTAAAATCAAAAGGACCAGCCACTTATATTACCAAGAACTTCAACACTGACGAGCATGGCTGGGATAGTTGATGGTGTTAACAATGAGTATTGGGCTACCAAAATCTAAATCAGATATTCAGGACTATTACTTTACCTACTGGAACACTGAAATGACTGTGTCCCAAATCAATTAGAATGATGTACCCATAGTGACTTACTCTGAAAATTAAATCTTCCGCAAAGATCTGGGATGATAGAACAGCAACTATTAAACTTTGTGAATCAGACAAGAGCCATAAAATACTCAACATAGCTCTTTTTATCAACACTATAATCAAAATGCACTAAGGGTAATATATACTCACCAGAAATAAACATTGCTCAAATTATGAGCAATCTAATTGGAATTGAGAATATGTCTAAACTTTCTATAAATTTTTCTATCCAATTAACCAAAATTCACAAATGCATATTGCATGGCATTGTGCAACCATTAATAAGTTAGTCTCTGTCAGCTAATCAATCTTCTAAACTCTAAGCCAAGTTTCTAAATGGAATCAAAATGTAAAATTAGTGAAGCGGTCAAACAAGACAAAGAAGATGGGGTAAATAAACTACATTATTAAAGCATAAAATTGATATTTATAGAGTAGAGTAGGGACATAATGTTGAAAATGTCTCTATGGCTCCTTATGGCCAGTATCTCACAAGTCTTTCTGGATAAACTGACTAGTTGAGGCCCTTATTATTTTCGGTCATCAAAAACCTCATGAACAAATTGATTACATTGTCTTTTTTATGGCTCAGAACCGGTCTCCAATTAAAAAGTTATCTACATTTATTCCTGCATGCGTAATGATTCCTGATTATAATTAACAAGTTCACCTTTATTAAGAAGATCTGATAGGAAAAGGGATCAATAGATCACTCTTCAATGGTAATATCATGAGCAATAAATTAGTTTTTTATTGACTTAAATCCCACAACGCCTCCATCTAGATCAGAAAGAGAGGAACATATGGCCATAGGATTTAGTCATGAACTTAATTGACTACCATCCATTAGTTATCTTGTCAATGTTGTACTCAAAATTTGACTTATGTATGGTGGGGTAGGGCCTTGATTAAATGAGTTTAGTCTTATCTGCCAGCCCAGGTCGATGGTGATAGAATAGGTACAGGTCTCCTAGCTGGAAAGTCAGAAAGGAAGGTTGGCTTGCATTGGAGTGGATATTTCCTTGGTGGTATTTAAGATTACCATAGTATCAAGGGCTTGAAGTCAGATACTATCTGCTAGGAAAATCAGTGTTGGTTTATATTATTTAGGCATAGATGATCTAAATAAGGGTGCACACTCCTTAGAAGCCAAGGAGTATGTTCATATAGAGCTTCAGTAGGGGACATCTTGATTATGTAATTTTAAAGTATCTTATAAGATAAAAGGGCTCTGGGAAAGTAGTTTATTCAGATCATAGGATTATAGACGCCACTTCTGTAAAATAGAAATTAAAGTACCATTAGTGCGTTCTACCACCCCATTAACAGATGGGCTATATGGGGCGGTAAACCTTTTGATATAGGGAGCAAAGTTAATTCTTGGATACCTGTGAGGTGAGGTGAAGTTAAGTCCATTGTCCAAAAGAAAAGCTTGTGGGCATTCAAGATAACTGAAAATAAATCAAACGAGAAATAAGGATGTAGCTTTGCAGTGACAGCCAGAATGTAAATTGTCTCAACTTATATGGCTAATTAGTCTAAGGCTGATAGGATATACTTATGTTCATGTATACCGCTGGGTAAGGGCCCACCACATCAATGCTGACATTAAGACTCAATGGAGCCACAACTTAATGTTGATACCAAGCTGGCCAAATCTTATGTATGATAAGTTAAACAGGCCTCTCTAAGTCTTCTTGAATGGTCTCAACCATATGATCTCAATAGCAGCGCTTCTTTAACCATTTGCAAGTCTTCTTCATTGCACTGAGTACCACAGTTGGATGCCTTAAAGGAAGACATCAGTATAGGAAGATGGGCTGTTTAGGTATAAGTTTTTTTTTCAGTTTACTGTAAAGTTCAAGGTATGCGTTAATTGTTAATTAATGCAATAACTGGAAGGGTAGACAATAATATGTAAATATTGTCCTAGTTGAGTTCTTGATAACCAATTTGAGCTTGCCTTTAAATCTTGATATGTGCTAAGGCTCTTCCTCCTAGTAATTGCAGATACTCCTCGATAATAAGGAACCTTCTTCTTTGACTCTTCCTCCTGAGTAATTGAGAACCACTTGTACTGAAAGAACAATATCCTTTAACTCTAATCATAAGAGTTGCCAAATGACAAGATAGCAGAGAACATTCCCTTCCACTTTAATTACAAGAGCACACAATATAAATTGAAAAACTAGAAAAATGTAATGCTAAGTTGAACGGTATATTATATTTGTAAGTTTATAAAGGGTATAGCATTAAAGGTACAAAATAAAATGATTCATTTTAGAAAATAAAAATGCTAGTGTGTGACAGAAGCTAGCCAGTCTCTGCTTCATAATAATTCCAACCTCAATTAGAATCTTCCTACAAAAATAGGATGATCTGATATGAGAAATAAAGATGTGCTAGTGTTTTACAACAGATAGCCAGTTAATCTTCTTTATAATTGATATCAGCATCAATCAGGTATCTCTTACACCAAAGTGATTTCCACCTCACTCAAGGTAATTGAAACATAAACTAGTGAGCTTACGCCACACACTTCAACCTTAGCAAACCATAAAACTAGATGAAAAAAGTATTTTAGAAGTATACTAATGCTTTATTATATAAATCAAGGGATTTATATAAGGAAATCTGACGACCAACTCTTCTGTTGGTGCCTCAATAGGAACGGCATCTGTTGCTGAGAAAATTTCACCCTTAGGAGTTATCCAATGATGATTACTTCACCTGTCTTGTTATATTCCTATTTTGACTTGAACACGACCCCTCCTGGTTGATTATCTAAAGATTGTGTCCTAATGCGTTCACTCAACCCCAGAGGATTATCCTTATTAAGCTAGTAACCTGCTTAGGTAATGTGACCTTTACCCAATAACAGCAAGTCACGTTGTCTATTAGGTTGACTCACAAGTTGCTTCCAACTAAAGCGTTGTTAAGGGTAGCAACAGCTAATAAACCCTCATCAATTGCAACAAACTCTGATCAATTTATATAATATAATATATTATAAATCTTTAAATTATTAATTAATATACTATTTGACACTGCCAGGAATCCTCCTAATGGAACATCAGTAATATAGCAAGATTCAATCCTGGTGAATTAATTAACATCCGATAAGGAATAAAAAAATAATAGTCACCTTATTAAATGATAACTCCCACATCCGCTATGATTTTATTATAATAAATCACCCTCAGCAGATAAAGCATATATAAAAATATAGCTAATTAAGCTGGATGATGTGGGCACAGTAAAATCTTGTCAGTAGGTGGTTGTTTTCTTAGAACTTTATGTACATCAATCCTTCTTTAATCTATGTATTTTAGTCATATTCAGTAACTCAAAACTAACAGAGTAATTAGACCCTATCTTTTGGGACGGACAATAAGATTTTACAGTCAGTCCTCTTCAGGTGTTAGACAACTATCACCAGCATCCTAAAGATCTTTTAGCATGTTGGTGAGTTACCCCTGAGAAATTAATAATGGTAAAGTTGTAATTTTATAATTGTAACGCCCATCTTGCTAATTACTTGTCAGAATCCTTATTTAGTTGTATCAACATGAGTGAGGCATTTTATGCAATAAATTTAAGGTGAGTTCCATATATAGTTATGACCAAAAGTGTTCAATAACCAGTGAAACAGACAGGCATTCCCGTTTAGTAACACTTTAGTTTCATTTGGCCTTACTCAAGATCTTGCTATAGTATGCCACTGGATGGTCAACTTAACTTTTTTTCATGTTGAACAAGGATAGCCCAACTGCCGCATTGAGAGCCTCAGTGAACAACAGGAATGGTCAAAAACACCATAAATGAATTTGGATGTCTTTTTGCAAAAGGCTTTTCTAAAAATTTTGGAGGTCTGTTCCTGATAGCTGCCATTCAAGGGGATATTGATATGCAGGAGAGAGACAAGGGGTTCATCTAGGGTAAAGAAATAAGGAATAAATTGGTAATAGTAACCCACCACGCCTAGAAATATTTATTATCTAAGGCTCTGGTAAAAAACATCTTCTTAATTGCTGCAACTTTTTCAGGGATGGGTTAGACTTCACTCTATGTGACTTTGTGCGAAAGGAGTTTCATCTTGGACTTAAATAAAGAAAATTTTGAGGGCTTGAGCTTAATAGAGGCTTTTCTAAGAAAATTGAAGACTTTTATTAGTGATCCAGATGGCCTTTAAAAGTTCTTTCGAATATAGTGATGTTGTTTGATAAGTAAAACACATGATAACTTCAAGTCTCACAGGATCTTATTCATGGTGTGTTGAAATATGGCAGGCGCGTTACAGAGGCCTTAGAGAAGCCTGGTTTTCTTGAATGATATCTTGTTGGCTATCAGTGCACACTTCAATTGATTCTTGGATGCCAGCTCTACTTACCAATATCCTCAGGTAAGACTATTGTGGAAACTTATTGAGACCCAGCAATAAATTGGAGAGAATCATTAATCTGGATTTGAGAGGCTAATCTTCTTAGTAATAGAGTTGAACCTTTGGTAGTCAATCGCCACCCTGTGGCTACCATCATTCTTCTAAACTAGAAATAGAGGAGTGACCTAAGGGCTACTGAAAGGCACAAGCAATAAAGATTTTAATGACTGCTTGATCTCAAAACACTTAATCTTTTTCAACCTTAATCTTCCTGTAGGGATAGAAAGGATAGGTCTAGCATCTCCAGTAAAAGATGATGCAGGACGCTATTCAATATCTTATAAGCATAGATGGAAGTCAAAAGAGTTCGCAGTACTCCACTAGCTACTGCATAACTTGATTCCATTGTTCACTGGTTAACTTGTACCCAATAGAGGCATCAATTAAGGCTACTAAAGGTTGATCTCTGCCCAAAATCCTATAGATTCACAAAGTTACACAAATTGTGAAATTCTACAGACAGTAAGTGAACAAAAGCTGGAGTATTTGGCCTCAATTTCCTAAATTTATCAGTTAGGTTTGTCAGAAATATCAATATGGACCCTGAAAAAGCAGGCTTTATAATTTCAGGTCAGGTCATTACTTCCTTAACATATGGGGTGTCTAAGCTTATATCTCTGGTAAGTGTCTTGGTAGGATATTAACATGCACCCTGTTGTTAATGACCTGAGACTTAGTGGTAAAGGTGATTTTGGCAATTAGATATGCATGCCCTCTTGTCTGTTTACCACATGAGGGGGTATATGCAACTTTAAAATTTATATAGTTTTGATTATTAACAGCTGATAACCCCTAAATTTATTATTGCACAGGTTTGATGTTGTTCAATTCTCCGCGTTGTTTTTTAGTAAGATTTATCTGTTTGATAATAATATGGAGACTATTATCCATAAATGAATAAAGTGCTAGTATTGGACCTAAAGCTTGACCAGTAATACCCTTGAAATGCTTAAAATGACATCAATAGGGATTCATACTCTTATGCCACCTAACTTAATCCAAGTTCAGATCCTTGTTAACAGTTTCTCTCTGGTTACACACAGTCAGCAGCAATACCCAATTCAGTTCAGCTTCTCTTATATGGATCCACACTTAGATCCTTGCTCTTTATCCTAAACTTCTCCCAATTAAAGCACACAGCAATAACACCCCCAATAAGAAATAGAACTCGAAATGGATTCTGGTAAAGTATATAGTACTTGAGTGTGTTTATTAAATGAATTATCAGGGGAATTTATGAGTGGAATTTGGTGCCCAACCCTTGGTTGGCACCTCATTGATGAAAAGGCAGCTGTTGCTATTGTTTTATCTTTATCGTCTCATAAGTGATGGTCTTCCCCATCCTGGCTAGGATTCCTTCATTGGACATCCTCAAGACTTAAAACGGAAAGAGTCAGAAAACGTGTCCCTAGTGTTTTCCTCTTGATCCAAGCAAACCGACCATATTTGGCAAGCACCTGCTTAGGTAATGGGACTTGTTACCCATTAAGGCAGGTCACAAACCAACTGATCAATTTTCTAGTTGCAGATGGCATCTCTCGCCTTGAAACTTGATCCAAAATTCACAATCATTCAGTGATGAAACCTGACCAATCCCAATTGCTACACCTGATAGTTAATTATCAATAAACTATCAGATGCCCCTAATTCATCAGCAACTCTGCTTGATGAGACCTTAAGCATTCACTCGGATCAATCCCCCACAGATCTGACCTAGGAGAATTACCTAAAATCCCTCTGAACATCATTACACCAAAAGAAGGGTCAACTGATATCCAGTTCACTTGATATAGTGAATTATCCCCTTGCGACCCCTGGTAATCTAGTCAGCTGGGATTAAGGGCAAAAATCCTAACACATCCCCCCTCTTGACTAAATTTCAGCGAGAAAAGGATTAAAACAGGAGAACACTGTCTGGGCACTCACCTATATAATTCATTTGTTCAATTGGAGTATGATCAAATTAGTACTTAAAGATGCTCAGGATGACCTTTGGCATGTGGCTTTCTTCCACTTCCTCCTTGTAACTGCATACTCAGAGCACGGTTTCCACAACTTTCTGTTGTGCTGGGCTGATTGATTTACTTGTGACGATATTAATCCTGAATCCGGTTTTCCCCCCATCAGGGCATATGACCTGCTGTCATATTCAAGATCCTTGGTCCAGCACCCTTAATTTCTTGATTTTCTCCTCATCCTCAGCAGGAACTCTTTGCCGTCAATGTTTGTTTTGTGGCGCAATTATAAATGCTCATTTATATTCGCCCTTGTTGTTTTCTCATAATAACCTCTTGGCTCATATCATTCTTAATTATCTCTGGAAACTTATCCCATTAAATTTGAAATCAATTTCTCCGAAATTAGAGCTTAATTGATATTAAAGTGCATAATGTCACCAATTATATAAGGCTGACATCCCCTCTCTCATTCAGCATCAAATGTCAAATTTGGAGTCTCAGTACCAACAAATGCTTAAAAGCATGTCTGATAAAGACCTTCAGCTCTTTAAGATGATGAGTCAATCTGCATGACAGAACCTCTTCTATGCTCCCCCAGGACTCATATTCCCAGTCAAGTACCCATGGCCAGCCCTTCTGTAGAATTACCGTGAACAGTAACCAACCCTGACAAAACCAGGTTAGAAATTGACAACCAACCCTTCCTCTGCCATAGATTCCTGAGTTAGTTTTTGAAACACTCATGGATTTGGATCCATTTGCAGATTCTTCTACCATCATCATCAAACCTCCTGATGCAATTCCCTCTACTCTTGATCATTTGTTCCTCACTGGATTGGAATTGCTTCTGGAGTTCCTTTTCTGACTCTGTCAGCATTACAAGCCAGATGTTTTGGCACCAAAATAACCATCAAACAGCGTACATTTTGAACTCTGCTATGCGAAATTAAGGGCCATTTAACTGAGGCTTTGTCCATAACTCTGAACTCCTCCAAATTCTTAAAACACCTATATAGAGATGTTGCAACCTATGCTCTTTGCTTTGCTGGCCAAGTTCTTTAGAGTTGGGCCAAAAAGCTTTTAACCTCTCCTGGCTTTCATTGCTCATTCTGCTTTTGCTTCCAAAAAACTCATAATTGTCATCTGCAGGATGCCACCTTCTCCCTGCATGACTAATTTGTTTCTGGTGCGTCCCATTGTATCTTCCACTGATGGTTTTAATAGGGGCATGCTTTGGCAACACCTGCCTGATATCCCTTGCTCAATGCTGGCTTATATGTCCAATGTTCTTAATGAAGCCCATTGGTAAGCGCTCAAGACCAATATTCTGGAACCTGGTGCCATACCAGGATTACTTGGGGTTTATCGTCAACTGCCTCTTCTTGTTCTGTTGCTTCCTTCCCCAATTCAGGGTATCACGTTTGGCTTGTTCTGACACTTCCATTTTCCTTCCCCTAGTCACTTTCTTGCAGGAATCAGCATCCACTTAATGAACTTGGTTTTAAGTAGGTCTATCCTCACTAATATACAATCTCACATAGATTTTGATGGATTATTCAACCCTACTGCGATCCATCCTCACTTCCCAAAAGGTGAAATAGGTGGATTCATCCCCACATCATGTATAATCAATAAAAAATAAAAATTATAAAAATGTATCTTTTCCCATGTGTCATTGATAATTTTCCCCCCTACTTTTATTAATATATAATTTTTTTCTTCTTTTTTTTCTATGAGACTTGACCTTTTTTGAAAAAAGTCCATCTTTTTATTGTATTCCCCCAAACTGGCTCCTAGTTATACTTAGACCAACCAGTTTTCCATGGTTCAGAGGTATTACTTCTTTAAGACCTGACCATCTAGTTTGGTTCATCAGTCCTTTTTCAGACTTAACTAAATCATTGGGACATAACCAACATAACTTTAAGAGGTTCTTTAGGAACTCTTTTTTCATTATTTTTTTCAATGATCCATTGCTTTAAATAGTTAGCATAAACTCATTTTATTATCCTTTCATCCAAGAGGTTCTTGATAAAATAGGCGTCCATTGCCATCTTAGCAATAATCTTGAACAAACCCAATCACAATGCATCCAACTTGTTTCTTCTCACGAAACCATGCATATCACAATAGGCAGCTTTTTTTGCTATTTGATATTCTGTTAAGGCTAGTCAGTTCTTAAAATCTGTTATTTTCGTTCAGATCCTTTTCTCAAAGTCATATTGAATGCTTGAAACTGCATTTCAATCAGAATATTCATCAATTGGTTCAGGTACTGCTTGCCACTCATCCCCAATGTTGGTTCCACTACCAAATATAAAATAAGCAGCAACGTGGTTTCCTTCCATATAGTAACTCAAACAGCATCTTTCCTATAGCCGTGTGATGACTTATATTGTAGGAGAATGTAACTAAACTCAGTTACATTCCCCACGTGGAAGTTCTTCCTGCATCAAGATTCCTCAGCGTCATGGACAGCGTCCCATAGACTCATTCTACCAGTCCGTTTATCTCCAGCCAGCATGGTACAGACATGGCTCCTCAGATCCCCATTATTTCATTTAATTGCAGGACCACAAGGGATGTGAAATTTGTTCCATTGTCACTCAGAAGGACCTGCGGGCATCCATGTTGGTATATAACTTGATATAGGATAAACTTCGCAGTGCTGGTAGCGTCTAGTTTTGCCAGGGCCTAATCTTGACCCATCTCATCAGATGTTCAATCGCAAATATGATGTACTTGACTCTTTCTGTGCTCATTGTCAGTGGTCCCAACACATCAATGGAAACCATATGCCAAGCAAAACAGGGAAGATCAGTCAGTATCCAGTCATATTCTTATGCAGATTGTGCAACTGGAACTTCACACAACAAGCCAGATAATCCGCTACATCATAGTTGATGAACTTGTAGTATTAATACTAGCGAATATAATCAGTAATTTTCTCAGGCCTCTGTGCCTAACAACCTTATGAGCGGCTTGAACAATAGCCACTCGTACTGATGGCTTTAAGAATAGTAATTACTTCCCATTGATCATCTTGAAACTTGTCCATAAATGGCCTTGGAATTTTCCATCGCTTTTTCAAAGTGCACCTTGGATTCCTCAGAGATCATTACTGATTTTTCTGTCAACAGTTCTCTGAAATAGCTCATCCGCCTGCTGATATACCACCTGGACCATTGGTAACTGCAGTAAGCCATCCCCATTCTAATGAGAAGCCCCAGCTCAGTGGACTATCTTCATAAATCATAAGCCTGTAGTTTTAGTGCCCATCAGGCCAGTTGTCCTTCTGGTTCTCTAAATTGTGCAGCCAACGCAACAAGGAGTGGTCTGTCACCACTTTGAAGTGCATTCCATACATATACACCCAAAAATGTTTTCAGGAGTAAATACCACAAGGCATTCACGCTCAGTCATGGTGTTATTCCTCTCAGTGGCTGAAAAGTCTGGCTTACATATGCCACCAGATGTTTGTCCCCAAGTCCTTCTACTTGGCTCAATATGGCGCTGATTGCTGTCAATGAAGCATTAGGTTGTATTATAAAATTCTCATTAGGAATTAGATATTTCAAAATCGGAGAATCTATTAAATACTGTGTTATAAAATTGGCGGTATATAAGAGATACATCGTAGTATTTTTGCGCAAGGTTTGACCCACTGAGCAATCAGGACTGACGATGTGATGATTGTTGTCCTTAAAACAACAGAATAAACTTTTAAATAATATGGAGCACTTGCTCCCACAACTCTCTTTTATCTAATATAATAAATACAGTGTGTCCTCATTGTTCAACCTACGCTAAACTACTTAACAACCTTTTTTCCTGATCATTTCGTCTCATCTATATTGTAGCGACTTTGGATGCTACCACTTCTATGGCTTAGTAATTTAATTCGCCATATCTCATCGGTTCTGTTGATTCTTTATTATCAATTTCCCAATTTCTTAATCCAAAATGACTTCCCAACAAACCAATATCGCCCCATTTTGAGGTGCTCAAATTACCATTACTCATATCAAATTTTGGCGGATTTTATTCCGTTCTGCCATGATGACCTAGGGATTATCATCCAGTCATATCAGAATCATGACATTACCCCCTTCTTGGCTGGGCAATGAGGCTCCTATTGCTTAATGCCCAGAGGAACTTCACATGCACTTGGTTGATGATCCAACTGCTAGTGGGGTCCTTGATAGTATATGCATCTATACCTGTCTTCTCAATGACTTTAAATTGCCTAATCCAGATACTGGCTAGCCTGTGTTTCTGGCTGAACCCATGTTGATCATGGAATAGGACCATGTCTCCATCTTTGAACTGTGCTAGGCCACTCCACTTTACCTGATCAGCAGCCTGGCTTTTGATTTTCTTAGCTAAGCTGAATGAGTTCACTTCAGTTTGTAATTTAATCAGCACATTTGTTAGGATGGTCAAATAGAATTGCGGATTCATTCCGCCAGTGTCCTCTACACAGGCATATAGGAGAGCGGCAGAGAGGGGTGCCATCTGTAAAGCAATTGGAATGGGCTTTCCCCATGGCAGAATGGTAGCTAATGTTGTAGGCAAACACCGCTGTAGAAAGTAGGGTACTCCAACCAGAGAGCCTATCAGTTACCAACTTACAGAGTATGTTCACCAGGGTCCCAGTAACCTGTTCAACTATTCCATTGGACTTGGGGCGATACGGAGTTGTTAGAACCCTGCAGATGGCCATCAGCTCATTAAGCTTAGGTAGAATGTGTGAAATGAAGTTCATTCCATTGACAGTAAGGATGAACTGAAGACAACTGTGTCGCTGAATTATATACTCCATAACAAACTTGGCCACTGTTAGTGCCCCCAAATCACGTATTGGTAGCGCCTCAACCCACCTGATCAAGTGGTCAATTGCTACCAGGATGTATTTGGACTGGTTTGCCCCTGTTGGTAAGGGACCCACAACATCAATTGTGATAGTGTGCCAGGAGAAGTGCGGCTTCACTAACTGGTATGAAGTCTTCTAGAAGAACGGCTTTTCCACTTGGCACTGGTGACAGAAGGAGATAGTATCAAGTACATCAAAGCTTATGTTTCTCAGTAATTCCGAGGCCGCAATAGTTCCATGGTCTTATGTACCTCACCATGTCCCACTGCTCGGTGTGTGCTCATAATAATAGTTGGGTGGGCGGAAGGTCTTGGGATAAACATGGTAGTGTCCCCTATCCGCTTATACAATTCCCCATTTTTCTGAAACGTATTGGCCTTTATTCCATCCAATACCTTGATGACTGGGGGTGGTTCATTATCGTACTTGCCACTAAGCATCTCATCAAATATGATATCACTCAGATCCGCTGTAACTGCAATCATGGGTAAATTAATAAATGATTAGCATACTGGTGTTTTGCTCCAGGTTGATAAGGAATTTCAAAATTGTATGTCTGCAATTTGAGAGCCCTCAGGACAGACGCTCTTCTGGCTCTTTAAGGTTTTGTAACCAGTGCAGTGAGGCATGATCCGTTACAACATTGAATTTCACCCCATGCAAATACACCCAAAATTGCTTATAGGCATAGATCACCACTAAGCA
>JAKSZP010017845.1:0-32866 GCA_022478985.1 Massospora cicadina | reverse complement strand
ATTGTGTGTATTGTCCACATTGCAATTGGTATTATTAGGGAGCGGAGGGTAGATGGGATTGGTGACTCGATCTGGAGTGCAAAGATGCTCTTTGATATCTAGAATTTCTGTTCGTTTTGGATCTTAAGCAGGCGTGCGACTTCCTGCCATATAGCTTTGGTTGGGGGGTATGTTTCTAGGTGGTGATGTAGGGATCCCTCCCCTCCACATACTGCACATGTTTTGTGGAGGGAGTTGGAGCGGTCCGCCATCCTATAGGTCCTTCTCAGACAGCGCCAGGCGTTTTCTCTTATCCTCAGCTGTAGGAGTGGGTGGTGAGTCATTATCACATTGCCTTCTGTGTGGTTAAATCATAGGAGATGTCCAGCATATCTAGGTATTCTATCCTAGCTATGTTTGGGATTGTTGCGAGCATATCTCTCTAAGGGTGGTTTTCTGGGTTTCTTAATTTGAATTGGGGGCTGGGCGTCCCCTTCCCTGTATAGTACCCATTTTCTCTATGGTCCATCCCATACGGCGGATAGTTCAGAGGATATGTTTGAAATGAGGGGCGGTTCCATGCGGACCCGTTGCAGTAGGGTGCTTTGCAAGGTATGAAAGTAGTCTGGGTGGACTATGTGGGTTGGTTAATTTGTGCGCCTGTGCAAAGTTAATCCTTGCTGCTCTGGACCAATGTTTTTGCAGGAGATCTGGAGCAAGTATTTCCTTTATCCAGGTACCTAGGATATGATTGGCATGGCTCTCAAAATCTATTAGTCCCATGCCTCTGCTTGAGCGTGGGCCAAATAGTGTTTCCATCCGTATAGGAGGGTGAGAGCTGGGCCACAGCCAGCCCTTGATAAGCGCGCGGATTGAAGTTATAAAGGTAGGTGAGAAGGCGATTGCGTGGGCCTGGTGCCATAGTATTAGGAGGATGAGCGAGTTAGCAACTGTAACTCTTCCTGTTAATCCTGGGGTTCTTTCATTGAGGGAGGCGACGCGTTTGGATACCCATTGTAGTAGGTTGCTTTCCATTGTCTCGTTAGCATATCCCTCTGATTATAGCCAGATTCCAAGGTGTCGGACAGGAGTGGTGGTGGTGGTGTTGCAAAGGGTAAAATAATTGGGTTTTTTCTTTGTGTGTTGGTGTGAGGTTCTGATGTTGTGGCCCAATTGTTTGTGTATTTGCCTAAGAGGATGATTTCTGTCTTCCTTTTGTTATGCGATGCATTGCTCACCTTGGAGTATTCCTCTAGAGTGCGTTCCAGCTGTCGGTCATCTTCATTGTTTGCTATACCTGCTATGCAGTCATCTGAATCGGCCAGTATCTTGACTGTTGGTTGTCCTTGTGCGGTTATCCCCATGAGACATGAGTCAGTTACTCGGACGAGTGGGTCAAAGCTGAAATTGTATAGCAGTGATCTGAGGGGATCCCCTTGTTTGAGCCCTCTGTGTGGTTGAATCCTGTTTGTTAGGAATCCAGGGCCGCATACAGCCATGGTTGCAGATTCTGTTAGGAGAATCGCCCATTTAATGAATCTTGGTGGAAGTTTGAAGGCATGTAGACATTCTTTTAGGTATGGCCAGCTAACACGGTCATACGCCTTTTCCTGATCCAATATGACCAGGGCACCAGTTGCTCTGGATTGGCAAATGTTTGCAATAGAGTGGATGTTGTTCCAGATTGAACGCCCTGGTATAAACCCAAACTGGTTGGGTGATAGGACGTCAGATGCGATTGCGCCTAATCTAGCTGCTAGAATTTTTGTGTCAGTGTTGGAGAGTGCAATTGGGCGCCAGTTGGCCAGGTCCAACTTGTCACCCTTTTTATACAAGGTTATAACGTAGGATTCATGGCCTCCTGGTAATAGGCGTGTTTCCAACAAACTCTGGTTCATGGACGCCAATAGAAGGGGGGCGATTTGTTGAAAATATTTTTTGTAAAAATCGTAGGGTATCCCATCAGGCCCTGGGCATTTCCTATGTGGTGCACCGCAAATTGTTTCCCAAAGCTCCTCCCGTGTGATAAGGGATAGTATATTGTAATCTGGTGGTGTACTTTTTATCTCAGCAGTTTGTATAAAGTCTTTAATTTTTTGTGAATCTGTTGGCATTTCACGATATAATTTGGTGTTATAACGGTGTAATTCCACCTTGACCTCCTCAGGGTCAGTTGCCACGGTGCCTTTGGTCTTGCGGACCTGTGTGCACATGGTCTGGTTTCTGCGGGAGTGGAATTGGCGGAAAAAGTATGTTGAACAGATTTCGCCTTCCTTTATGAACTTACTTTTGTTTGATACTTTGATTCTGTGTTGGTGTTAGAAGATGAGATTGTTAAGTTGGGCAGATATTTCTGCCCATTTGCATCCCCAGTTGGGGCTATAGCCAAATCATGGAGTATTTATCTCCAGGTGGTCTAGTTCTGCCAAGGTACACTTGATTGTGGCCAAGTCCGCAGTGTACTTATGTGATGCAATATGTCAGGTTTTGTTGATTAAATCCTTTTTGAAATTTTCCCATGTTCCGATGGGATCTAAAGTGAAAGGGGCTGTGAATTCTGGGTTCATAGCCTCCTTTTCAACCCAGTCAGATATCATGGGAAATTTTATATTTTCTGGGTGAAGCTTTCTCCAAGGCGACACCTGTGTGTGGGATTGGGTTGGCACTAACGGCACCATAACCAATCGGTGGTCAGAAAAACTGATCTTTTTTGTTGTAAATTTGGAGATTCTTGAGCGGTGGAATTGTGGGATGAGTATGTAGTTAATGCGACTCATCAATATGAGCACTCCCTCATGTATGTTGGGCCACGACATGTGGGGAAGGAGTGGTGAACTGGGGGGGAGAGCATCCTGTAAGCCAAGAGATGCCTTCATTGTGCGGAATTCAATGTGTTCAGCTGGGTATGCCTTGGGATTAGGCCATTGATCCGTATTAAAGTTATCTCAGCAGTTGAAATCGCCTAACGTAATGGTATCTGGTGGGAGAGTGAGAGTAAAAATGTTTTCAAAAAATTGTTTTCTCTCAGTTACAGCGCACAGTGCTTAGATACATGCTATCGAAATCATTTCCCCTTGGCATGTGATTGTTGCTACCAGGACTCGACCATGTAAGTGTGATGATGAATTTGTAATTCTAAAATTTTTGTTGTTTTGGACGATCACCCCACAGTGAGACGTCCATACTGATTGTGATTGTGCGACCCTGGTTGACCAGGATCCTTCTTCCCCTTGTAGACAGTGGTTTCTTGGATGGCCAAGATGTCTACAAGAGGTTTTTTCAGGAATTTCAGCTTTTTGGCTTGGGACGTATGAGCCCTGGCTCCCGCAATGTTTAGCATCCCTATTGACACTGAGGTGCCCGCGGCGCCTCAGGAGCGGTTGAGAGGGCCCTCTGGCCCTATCCCACTGCGGCTCATTTTGGCCAAAACCGCGTCTGTATTCCAACTCTTTCACAGCCATTGTTGGTTCCCTTGATCTGACCCAATTATTCAAGGGAATTGCAGTTTTTTGAATCTGCGTCAACTTTTCCTGCACAGGTCTCATGTTGATTTTGATGCAGATATTTGATTGGATTTTATATTTTTGAGGTTCAACTTTGGTGAATTGTGCACCGCATTTTCACCCAAATTGCAGTTGCATTGTTCCTCAGTATGTGCATGACTGATGTCACTTTGTGACTCAGTCAGGTTACTGTGAAAATTTTCGACCTGGGCATATTGTTCTGATTGGTTGGTTTGGTGAATAACCAAAATATCCTCCCAAATTTGTCTGGGGTTAATGGCAGACTCCGCGTGTGCCACCGCTTCAGCCGCTGCTCGCTTGCGGGCTTTTTGTGCCGCTTTACATTGTTTGCTTGTAACTGGGTCCACTATGGAGTATAGTCCATCTTCACCCCAGCGGAATGGGTGGTGGCCATCAGTCATTTTGGCAAAGTTTTCATTATCTTCGTCCATAGCTTCTTCACAAAAATCATTTTCCATTAAGCCCTCTTTCACAGGGCATGCATGTTTCTTGTGGCCCAGTGAGCCACAGTGGTTGCAAATGGGCGGTGCGTGTTCCAGTGTAACTCAGAATGTGGTTGACTGGCCCCCATCTGCGAAGTGATATTCTGCTGTGTGGGGAATTCTGGATAAGTCCTCTTCCACTTCTGGGAAGGGTTTTATTACGGCGATATCTTTGCCTGTGCACAGGTTGGGCATCAGGCGAAATCGCTGTAATAAAAGTTGCTGAATTTCTCTGTAGGCCACGAGACCTTTGCGGAGCTCCTCCTCAATTACCTTACGAGGAAGGTTGGTGGGGAGCGAGTTGAAAGAGATGAACAAAGTTTTTACTTTGTTCCATCTGGTGCGCGCGGTGCACACAATTTTTTTGCCCTCAGGGAGGGCAATTTCCACGCAGACTTTTGCTGTGGCATCAGCTTCATTGGCTGTTTTGAAACCAATATTGATCCAGCCGCAGCCTATGTTGTTGGTGGCTACGTACACCACATGAGGGAAAAGTGAGGGCTGTGCCTCACATGTTTTCTCCCACAGTGTTGGTGACTCATCCTCAAGGAAGAGTCTGATCCTGTGCTCCACCATTGACAAGGGTTGGTTTACTGAATGTACATACATTGCGCGTGCTTTACAGTGAATACCATAAACCCAGATGGTGTTTGAGTTGGCAATTTCTTTGCGGATTGGGTTCCTGGTCCCCCTTTAGGGCGTTTCTTGCCCTTAGTTGCACCATTAAGTGCACCGCTCGCCGCGATGCTCACCCATGTTGTATTATTTTTATTGATAAAGTCGCCCATCTTTCCTGTGTGTGATTATCCAAATTTGCTGTTTGAATCAAATTTTAGTAACTAAAGTGATTGTTACAAGAAATAAAAAAAGAGTGCAACGCCATCTTCAACCCTGTAAAAATCATCTTATTATCTAGACATTCCTATATCACACTGACCTCACATGGCCTTTCATTGTAGCAACTTAAGCCTCCAAATATGCTATAAAAGTGGCTCTATTTCAAGTATGAGTTTGTGTACTGGAGTGTTTGGTGTTTTATTATATGAGAAGATGTCTTTTGCATGATTTAACTGAGCCATTTTTGATAAAAGTCTGCTTTAATAGTGGAGGAAATACAGTACTGGTAGCACCATGTCCATGTCTCTTAGTGGATATTCACTTTCTGGACAACCACCGCGCCCTTCTTTATTACAATTCTCCTAAAAAGCTAATCCCTCATCAATACCACTATCTTGAGATGCTCTATTGATTAAATTTAATAATGAGTTCATTAAAGGCAGCAACTATTTCTCCAAGATGCCCTTTTATTATACCCAAAACAAATTTTATGATGCCTCCATGGTTTGTTTTAACAACACCTGCGTACTCATTAATCTGGACCAGGTAGAGATTGTTCCTGAGATTCCATACCTAAAATCATTAACTTGGATGCATTGCCAGATGTCTTAAAATTGGCCTACAAGTATGCTTATTAGAACCTCTCTTATCCAAACTTAGAAACATTATAAAAGCCTGTTATAAAATTGGCGATATAGTTAATATACACCGTAAGGTTTGTACAGTGTTAGGCCCACTGAGCAAAGGACTGATGAAATGGAGTGTGAAGTTCCTCAAGACAACTTGGTAAATTTAATAAAACATGAAGCAATAGCTTCAGCGACGCCACTTTATTTATTTCAATATATAGCAGATTCCTTCTTTTTGGTATCTCTTCTTCCTACCAAAAATCCTTCCGCCTCTAGTCTTCTCATCATGCTTATGTATCAATGACTTTGGTCAATTTTAACCCTTTGACTTAGGCTATTCTTTTCCGTCTTATTGTAATTGGTTTATCTTTATAACTGAGAGTTCCGTGGAGACTATTTTTTAAAATATGCAATCGCCTTATTGCCTTATTTTGAGGCAATTTAATAGATATCCTTCCTGAGTTTGTTATCGCCTTATTGGCTTATTTTTTATTTTTCTAATAAATATTATTCTTTTATTCAATTTTAGCCAATATTTGAAATCCGCCACAGCTATATGAGTCTTACCATCCAGTCATATTAACTTCACAATATTTCCCCCTTTGACTGGACAATAAGCCTCCTATTGCTTATATGCCCAAAGGAACTTAATATATACTCAATTAACTATTTGACCACTTGCAGGGTTCTTTGATTATGTGGGCGTCACCACCCATTTTCTCATCTATTTTGAATGGACAATCCAGATGTTGGCCAACTTATGCTCTTGACAGAACATGTTTGTCATGAAATAAAACCATCTCTCCTTCTTTGAACTTGGCTAACCCTTTACACCGTACCTGATTATTGTCCTTAATCTTTATCATTTTGGTTAAGATGAATGAGTAAAATTCAGTTTGCAGCTTGATTAAAGTGTTCGCAGGGGTGGTCAAGTAACATTGTGGATCCACTCCACCAGTATCTTCTATGAAGGAATAGAGCAGTGCAGGTGGAGAATGGTGCCATTCATATAGTAACTGGAACGGACTCTTAACCATTGCAGATTGACAGCTAATGTTGTAGGCAAAGACAGCAGTGGAAAGGAGAAACTCCAATCTGAAGGTCAATCCAATACCAATTTCTGTAGTATGTTCATCAAGGTCCCACTAACCCATTAAACCATACCATTAGATTTGGGGTGATATGAGGTCGTCAGATCTCCATGGATGGCCATCAGCTCATTTATCTATGGAAGGATGTGAGAGGTGAAGTTGGTTCCATTATTAATTAGAATGAAGTGAGGGCAGCCATGTTGCTAAATTAAACATTCCATTTATGAACTTGGCCACTGTGACTGCTCCAAAATCCTGTATCACCTGTCTTCAACCCACCTGTTCAAGTGGTTGATCGCCATCAGAATGTATTTGGAACATTTCGCTCCCATTGGCAGGGGCTCATAATGTCAATGGAAACTGTATGCCAGGCAAAATGCAGTTTCACTAACTGATATGAGGTCATCTAGTGGAACAGCTTTTCTTTTTTAGTACTAGTGGTGCACAACCCAAAAGGGGGAGCCACCACGCATCTTTATTACCAAATGGGCCAAACAAAGGGATTAACATAAATTAAAAAAATTCCTAATATAGCCCCTAGGTTATCAGCCTAGGAAGCCATATCAGAAGGCGAGGAAGCTTTGGGGAAACTTTTGTCCAGCGACTACTTTAGCTGGCGGACCATGGCGGACAACATAGGGGTAGGAGCATCAGCGACATGGGGCATAAGAAGGTATAGTTGGGAGTTTTCTTCATTAATGAGGCCGGCGATGTCCATCGCCTCAACGTGTTGAGCAAGTTGATGCTCAGCAAAAATGATGAGAGCTGGCACCAGTAAATGACTTGATGCGCTGGCGGGGTTTGGGATAATTGTGATCAAAAGAAAGTTTTTGCTGCATCAATGCAAGCGTGGCTTACACCAAAAGAAAACTCCTTAATTTTTAGTTCACATCTTCCTCAAAATCATGAGGAAAATTGGGGATAGAAATACCCTAGACAAGGGTCTCCATTGCCCCATGGAGTTGCTGGTGGAGGAGGGCGTTGGCTGGGGCAGCTGCAGTCATAACTGCCGTATTGTTAATTTTTTTATAGATGGGAAATCCGTTTTTTGGACAAAAACGGTGGGAACGTGATTTGGGAGGGTCAACAAAGAACTCCTCCAAAGAAAAATCAGGTTTCACGTGGTACAACCATTCATCCTCATTAATCCAATTGAGAGCCTCAAATGGATTAGATGCGGCCGGTGCTAGACAGCCACAGGAATTGGGGGCTGTGGCTGGAGCTGATTGGCCACATGCTGTCAACCATGGCAGCTCAGCTGAAACTGGTTCAGCCATCAACTCAGGATTCCATAATCCAGTCAAATTTTCAAAAGTTTTAAATTTTCTTAAATTTTGATTGGCTGCCACTTTGGAAGCAGTGCCAGAATTCTCTGACGTTGGGGGTGGGAGGATTGAGCCCCATTCAAAAAAATGGGGCAAGGCAGCCGCTGGGGCGGCGCCTGAGCCCTGAGCAGTGGATGCAGTGGAAATGGCAACTGTGGGACACTTGTGCATTGAGTGGTCAAGCTCAAAGCACAAGGGACAAATGGCAAATTGCGTGGCCATTTTTGACATGCGCCCAGAATGGGTGATCAGGGGCTGATCTGATCATGGTTCAGAGGGGAATCGCGAGGTGGGAGTCCTGATGAATTGGGTGGATCGTTGCAAAAGCGCGAGGCCCTGCCAACTGATCTGCCCCATTGGGAACCACAAACTGCAACACGGTGTCTGTGCCATAAATGGCCAAACCCTCCGTGAGCTCATGGTGGAGGCGTTTGAGGAAAGGAAAGAGGGCAACCTGGCGAACTGGACCACCAAAGTGGCCTCATCTGGGAGCTGGGTGCAAATGGTGGGCAAGGGAATTTTTTTAAAAATTAATTGCAGCTTGGCTGCTGCCACTGCATCAGCTTCAGAGTAGAAGCTGAAGTAAAAGTACCACTTAAAGGGGTGGAAGTCAATATAGCCGGCGGGTTTGAAAACTGCCATGGCCATCTTGATGATGGGCTGCACTTGCATATGTGAAGAGATTCCCATATATGACCCGGAGGCTGAAATGCAAATTGCTCTGTGGGAGCATCAAAGGGCTGGAGCAACCTGAGAGCTGGCGAGGTGGTGGGCCAAGTCCTGAGGGGGACATAACGCCTGGTAGCATTGGGAGGGCTAGTAGATCCAGCCCAGGCGCACTTCAGCGGCGGCTGAAAGATGCTAGATGGCGGCGCACCACCACCCCAAGCTGGGGCAGCGGGCATCAATTGCATTGGCATCAGTAAGTTTGACTCTATTGAGCAGTTGTTTTTTGTATTTTTTTTAAAAAAATCCAAATTTGGCTTAATTTGGGTATCAAAGTGAAAGAAAAAATTAGTGGAACAATTTCTCCACTTGGCACTTGTGACAGCAGGAAATTGTCTTAAGCACGTCAATGTGCATAATCTCCCAGTAATTCCTAGGGCGCAGCAATTCTATTAACTTATATATTTTTCTGTGTCCTAATGCCTTGTGCACGCTCATAATAATACTCATCTGTTCTGAGGGTCTTGGGAAGTTCACCGTAGAATCTCTAATAAATTTATACAACTCACTGTTCCATTAGAAGATATTAGGTTGCATCTCATTTATTCCTTTATATCTGAGGCGGTATGTTATCATACTTTCCACTGAGCATTTTGTTGTACACCACATCACTTAGATCCTCCATAACAGCAATCATTGGTATTTATAAAAAACAATCTATATTCTGGTGTTTTGCTCCAGGTTGGTAAAGGATTTCAAAGTCATAAGCCTGCAGTTTAAGAGCTATCGGGCTAGATGCCCTTCAGACTCTCTGAGATTCTGCAACCAGCATAACGAAGCATGATCTGATACTACTTAAAACTTTACTCCATGCAAGTAGACCCTAAATTGCTTATATGCATAAATCACTACTAAGCTCTCCCGCTTAGTCACATTATAATTGCGTGTGGCAGTCTAGGCTCAGACTTCAGTATGTAACATGATGCCCTCCTTTTTATTGTCCTTATAATATAGAAATACCCCAAAAGCAAAAGAGAAGTGTCCATCTGAACAATATATTCTTTATCAAAATAGGGTAGCATAGCACTGCCACTGATTAACGCTGTTCAAAGTGTGTCAAAGGATCATTGTTGGAATTCTGTTATTTGAACACGGCAACCTTTTTAGTAGCTCAAATAGAGGGTCCAAATAAAACTAAAATTGGGGATAAAGCGCAGTTAGTAACCAACCATTTTCAAAATATCTATATGTTGCGCTTACTGTTTGACGGAGTCATTTTCTGAATGGCCGCAACCTTATTCAGATGAGGTTCTAGCCTCTTCACATCTATAACAAACTATTGGTATCCCAGCTGGTCTTTAAAAGAGTGGAATTTATGGGTCTTAATCTTGATGTTAGCCTCAGCAAGCCGGCGGAATACCTCCTACAGATGGATAAGATGCTCATAAATTGTTTGAGAAAAGAATTTGATATTGTCAAGGTACTTGAGAACACATGACAGCTTCAGGTGGCTAAGGATAGTTTCCATAGCCCGTTGGAACGTAGCCGTGGCGTTATACAGCCCTTGAGGCATATGTCATCTTAACGAGCCCCTTGGATGTAATTATGGCATATTTATCTTGTTCCACCATGGGCAACTCGATTTGCCAGTAACCCAATATCAAATTCATTGCTAAGGAATAATGATATTCTCCTAATCAATCCAAAGCATCATCAATCTGTGGTAAGGGATATGAGTCCTTTTTATAACTATTAAGCTTCCAGTAGTCTATTACTACCCAGTTGGTACAAATTCTCTAGTTTAAAATTAAGACGGGAAAAGCCCACAGACTCTTTGACAGTTCTATAATCCCTTTCTCCAGTAACTTACTGATTTCTTTGGTAACTACTACTTCAGCTACCCTCAATTGGTGGATCAGTGAAGACCAATGGGGGTATGATCTCCAGTGTCCAATCAATGAATCATCCCTGAGCGCATCCCAAATCATGATTATCAACAGCAAAAATCTCCTTATATTTTTTTAGATAAAGCTATTACTTGATCCTTCTGCTCTTCTGATAACCTCATTAAATTTTTGCATGGTACCACCGCCATTACACCGGGCTGCAGTTCAATGGATAGATAAATTCATCCAGAAACCCAAAATTCGTGAAACCAAAGGATCTCCTCAACTAGGGTCAAATGTAGATACTCCACTTTTTGATGCCGTGGACCTGAAATGGTTCTTTTTGTAGGTTCGCTAGTAGGACCTTGATCTATCTGTGTCCTGGCAGTATAATATCCAGAGCCTAATGAGGTTCAAGCCGCGTCTGCTGATAAGGCCCAATAACCTCCCCATAGAGTCCTGTGGGTATTTCCACCTCCAACTCAGTGCTTATTGTTACTTGATGGCCAGAGGTGATTGATATAGACCTGGCAGCTCTGAGGGGAAGTCCTTGATATTCATGTATTTGCTGGGGGAGGTCCTGGGTCCTCCTTTTCAGTCAATGGTAACAAAAAAGTATTAAACTGTCACTATAAGTAAGGTTGACATGTCCCATATACACAGAATCCTTCGGCACTCCACTGGAGGAAAAATAATTTGGGATCCACTGCCCCAATATTTCGAATGTCTCCTTCATCAAATCAACAACAGCACCAAAGTGTTGCATAAAAGTGTTCTATTTAACTGGTCATAATAACTTTTTGGTAGAACTATCGCCGGAGCTACAATGGCAATTGACCCAAACTGCAAGGGCAGCGAATTGTACGCTTCCTCTGAGACTGTGCTTTTGGCTCCAGTGGTTCATACACCATTTAACGTTCCACATTGTGTCACAACGTCAACTTTGCCATCAACTTAGTAGAAACTATGTTGATCAAAGCGCCCATATCTATTATAGCATAAACTGGATTGTTTCCATAAAAAGATTTCAATAAGTACACTCAGAAAAAAAATGATTGTTTACTACATGAACATTTAAAGATTCTCTATTTACAGGAATTACATCATCACCTCGCCAACTTTAAGGTAATCTTTAACAGTAGCATTTACAAGAAAGGCGAATTTTACTCCTTCCAGGGAAGGCACATTTTAGAAGGGTCCCAGCTCTTCCAGAGAAATTTATTCGAAAATTTTGCAGGTTTAGGGCTTCAGTTGTTCCTGAAATCCTCCTTCCACTTTGGCCTTTGATTGAGTCTATGTCAGTATATTTATCTCTCCAGCTGGCTGCTGATATGGGAACTCGTCATTATACTAAGGGGTTTTGGATGGATATAATTCGTCGGGTTTAGGTAGGACAGTTAAGGTTGAGATAGCGGAGCTAGAGATTCCCATATCTACTATGCTCCATCTTTTCCCTGATTGTATTGCTCCTGCTTTACACAATGGACCCAAAGATTAGGGCAGCTCCATGAAAGATGCCCATAGAGACTGCAATCAAAGCAATTTACCCCATAGGGCCTGCTTCCTTGGTTATCATAAGATGGCCTAGGCTGTTAGTTGGACTGTTGGCAGTCGGCCTAAACAGGCACAGGTCATATGTTGGGCTGCTGGAGGTTATCATAAGCAGGTTTAGACCAGAAATTGGACTGCTGGGTGTAACTCAGCCGAGGGTGAGGTGCATAGCTTTAATATGGCTGGAGGCCACTGAGAGGAATAAAAACAGGGCAGGATGATTTACCTTAATGAGAAGGCTGGTGACGGCTGCTGAGGATTTCTGTTCTGTATTGATCGAAGTAAAGTTGCCAGATAAATGACACAGAAATTGGATATTCTTGAGCAGGGGTACATCATCCTGCAAAATCGAAGTCATGGCGTTGTAAAGTTTGTGGTATGGCTTCACAGTAGAGGCATTGCAATTTCACATCGGCTTTGGACAGATTCACTTCCTCAATTAACACACTTGCTTCCATCATAAATAGGTCATCAAACTCATAAAGGGTCTCATTACAATGAGACCCAATGGTCAAAAACTCTGCCTGCTTCTGCAACATCATTGCACTGCCCCTGAGCAAACTTAGCATAGTCTCATTTACCTCTTGTTATGTAACGGAGCTGCTTGTAAGATAGCATGTGAATTGGTTGGCGCTTCCAACATCCAGAGCGGATATTAGAAATTTAGCCTTGTGCCAAACTGACGCTCCTTCCATCACATATCCAAATTATTTTAAGTATCAATGGATGTTTCTGTTGCGGTTGACTGAATGCAGCTTATTAATACAGATCTCATCCTCCTGCTCATAAACTTCAAGCCGTTGGAGTATACTCAGGAATTGGTCAAGGCTTTACAGATTCTCAACAAAGAGCTGGGTTAAAACTGTAAGTCTGGAGGAGCTCCCCGTCCACTAGGACAGGGTGGCATTCCAGCTCCCATCAAAAAATGGTCGGAGAAGGCCAGATGCCCCTCTAATCTCCAAGGGTGAACTTGCCCAAGTGGTGGAAGAACAATGGGTAACAACTTACCCTTTAAGGGCCCCACCACCCATCCCAGTATTAACTTTGGACAATTTGATACAATGAATTTGGGGTATTTGAGCTGAGCTATTGGAAAGTCGGCATTCTCTTGGGATAAAGGGTTCAAATGAAGTTGAGACAATGAGTCTTTTTCACCAAGGCCCAAGAGCTCATACCCTTACAACAAAGCCTGATGGGTGCATACTTTCAGCAAAAAAAACATCTAGTATCAAATATTTGGCAAAGCTCTCCAATAGCATCAGGCCATTGGGAAATGTTGTCAACAGTTCAAAACTCTCCCCAAAATTATCAAATCTTTGTCTGATATTCTTTCTTGGCAAATGGACTCCAGAGTGATCAGGTATGAGCAGGTTAGGTGCCACAAACCCGTTACTGACTTATCAGGACAGCCCGTTATGTGGAATGCCTTAGGAGGTTCCTGCTGCCTGTTTGGTGAGACGCCATCGCTCCAGTCACAGGGGACGTAGGAAATCTGCAATTCGGGCATCTGTGGACGAACCAATAGTGAATGGTACTGCCACCACTAATTCCAAAGTCAATTCAAAATAATTCGTTTTTCTCCCCCTTGCTTGAAGTTCTCCAGATTAGGTCAAATCTTGAGGTCCCCAATCCCACGTTCTCCCAAGATTTTCCCCAAATCAATCGTCTATTTAAGAAGTTGTAACACATTGAGAAAATTGACAGTAGATTTTCTTATTGAAATCTAATAAAAATCTTTCTACACATGAATTTATTTTGATTAAGTTCAAATTTTTATTTGTCAAACCCCCGTGACATCTAGAATGTGGCCCTGCAGGCCTTGTATTAACTGGATTTTACTGTTCATATTGTTGACTTTGATTCCTTCTGTGTCAATTAATCTTATCATGTCAAGGGCCTTCTGAATCTTTCTCCAATCTTGCAACCCCTGCACCCGGACCCATTGGCCTTGGGGGCTGCAACAGCTTGGTTCTTCGCTGGGTTGTATATTATATTTGTAGCCCGTTAGAACTCTATTTCTTATTATCTCTCAGTCAATTTTAACGTTATTAAAACAGCAATCCCCTGGATTCTTTCTCGCCATTTTTTTTGCAACCTGATTGGCTGGCCAGTCTAAACTTTATCTGCCATCTCCCAAATATAATTGACAATATATTGTTTCTGGCCATTTCATCCTTCCTCATTTAGATGGGCAATGCAGTGGTTACTATCTTCTATACAAGTGCTCAGTCAGTAGCCTGCCTTCTGGTATTTGTCTAGACAACTGCTTATTCTATCAGCAACATCCAGATGGCTTTAGAGGAATTTCTTTCAGAACAATATTGTTCCATTACCCTCTACTTTCCCCTGGTCTGCCCTCAAAATGAAAACTGCATGATTGGATTTGCTGACTCAACATCGGATTCTGTTCCAAAAATTGAGTCAGTATTCATAATGGGCCTGATCCTGACGCCGCCCCTGCACCTGATTGGTGCGCTCAGTCTCACCTGTCTTTGCAATCTCTTTGGTGTATGCAGAAATGAACAAATCTGCTTATAGACAAAAATCCGTCTACTTTTTATTACAAGTGAAAATTAGTATCAGGGCTTACCAGTGTCCTTCAAGGCCTTGGTCACCCTGGAGCAGCAGGAAACTCCATGAGTCTGAAGCTGGCCTGGAAGCTGGATCTAGGCCTAGACTTGGGGCCAGCAGTGTTGGTCGCCTTGTCAGCTTCCCAGACATCCTACAAAGTATGGTGCCTGTGGGATCAGCAAGGGTTCTGGTTTGTAGGTGCTGAACATGTAAGGATATTGACAAAAATATTAAAAATTAAAAATTTACTCTTTTAGTAGAAGAAAAATTGAGCGATTTTTAAATTTTTTATTTTGGGGCGCAGTTTAGAGCGAAAAAAGTGATGAACTTGATACCAGCATACAGTATTTAAGCTTGGGTAAAACTGAGAATAGCAGGGTTTTGGATTAGCATGAGGAATATTCTGAACCACATTTATTTTAGGAAATATGGTGCATTAGAGTATCAGATCTCATAGATTTTTGGGAACATTTGGGCAAACAACAGATGAAATGGGGTTTTGGGGCATGATGTACCCATTTGAAAATGTCATAATGTATTTCACCCAATCACTGCTAGGTAAAATACTTTCACCTCGGAGGACATCCCTCACACCTATAAAGGGGGTGGTCCCCGTGTAGGTGTTTTAGCAGAACCAGAGGTGGTAGGGGAGGAACTGTTTGTGAAAGCCCGAAGTTGGAGGAATCTGACTATCCATTTTTGAGAGGTTTGTCCTTGTACTATTTATAAATGTATTACCCCAATTCTTGGGGTTCCACTAAGAATTGGCCAGGGTCTTTTTGGCCAATATCGTTAGTGGTATCATTTAAATGGCTAGTGTTATTATCAGAAATATTCAAATGGCCAATGTTTCTCCTTTTTAGCTGCTTTTGACCCAAAACATTCTTCATTGGCAGCTGGGAGGGCAAATGTCCAACATCACCCCTAAAGAATGTTGGGGGGAGAATAGGGTCGTAGGAATTGGCCATGCACCCAATTTATAGTAATCCCAGTAGCCAAAGATTTTATGGAATACTCATTGCCTCATTTGTAGGTGATAGCTAAAGGACCCTCCTAAATAGACCCAAAAACTACCACTCCTGAGAGTTATGCGGTTATGGTATTATAATACCATATCAGACACTTGGAATGTGGGAAGGGGGTTCAGAGCTCTTTAGCAGCCTGCCCTTCTTTTGTCGCTGTTTTTGCTAAATTAGTCATTGATTCAGATGGAGTTGAATGATGCGCTGAGCTAACCTTCTCATAAATTTCTCAGGCTATTCAACTCTAGAGGAGAATACATCTTTTGCTAGAAGGGCAGGTATTTCTGGTTCCCTTCCATACAAGACACGGAAATGATACTTTTTCAAAATCCAGTGATAGCTAATCTGGTATGCCATAAAAGCGTTATGTAAGTATTGATCCCAGTGAAGAGGATCTGATGAGGCCATCTTTCGCAGAATGGACACACAATTTTTCATTTGCTCTTTCCACTGTCCCATATAAGGAAGGATTATATGGAGCTGAGAAATTTTGTTGGGCTCCCATGGAAGTAGCCAGGATTTTGACTACTCTGAAGGTAAAGTTCTTACCATTATCACACAGTAATACTTGTGGGCAGCTGCGACGAGTGAAGATGTTTTGATATAAGAAAGTAGCGGTGACCTTGGCTGTTTGGGCAGGAAGAGCCACAGCTTTCACCCACTTAGTGAGGTGATCAATCTTTTTAAATTTATTGCGGGGAAGGCTGACCATGGGACGGACACTTCCGAATATGACTCAGACGAGACAAAACTTAGTACCAGGTGAGGCACCCCAGAGAAGCGATGCTATCTCTTGTTGCCAGCGGGAACGCCACTTATGGGAAGGGGAGGGAACGTGTAGGGGGCGTAGCCACTATTGAGCACGTGTGGAGGAAGGGGTCTGATTTGATGAACCAGACTGGGAACCAGGAGGAGACCAGCTGCCGGCGACGTGGTGGGAGATATCCAAAAATCCACGCTTGAAAGTGATCCACCAAATGAGACCGGAATCTGTGGACAGCTTCAGGGAGGGTGGGGATGGATCCGGCGATGGCATCCAAGACAATCGTGTGGATAGTCCACATGGCGATTGCAACCACCAGAGCACGAAGGGAGGGTGGGAGGGGGAGGCCATTGATGAAGCAAACATATCTCTTGACAGACTGAAGGGATGTGTTTGATCCTGGCCTAGCAGACGTTGGACTTCGCGCCATATTACTTTAGAGGTGGGGCACTTCTCCAGGCGGTGAAACAGCGTTCCATACTGGCCACACACGACACAGGATGAGTGTAAAGCATTAGAGCGCTCAGCTGTACGATACACCCGCCTCAGGCAGCGCCACACATGGGAGCGGACTTGAGGCTGCAACAGAGGATGGTGTGCGTATTTCCAGATAGTCTTTGGGTCTCAGTGGAATAAGGGATGTCCATCATGTCCAGGTAGTCCACCCTGGATAGGACTTGGGGTCGAGTGGGGATCACGCCATCATGGATGGGTAGCCCCTGTACCTCTTGTGTGAACTGAGGAGAGGGGCGGCCTCTTCGGGTTGTATGTCCACTAATACAAATTCTCCACTCTGCGCTTCGCATGGAGAGTAGGATTCGTTTGTAGTGGGTTTTGGTCCCGTGAGGACCTGTGGCTGATGTGTGTGATGCGAGGTATTTCATCAGGGAGTGGGGGTTTGATGGATTGTTGAGGCCCAAGGCTCGGGAGAAGTTGGAGTGGGCCGCACAGGACCAGTGTTGGGATGGGAGTATAGGAGCAGTGATGGCCGCAATCCAGGTGCCTAGGATCTTGGCGGCATGGGCTTTGAAGTCAAGTAGGCCCATGCCACCATGATGATGAGGGCCAAACATGACCTCTAGCCGTACTGGTGGAGGGCGGCCTGACCAAAGCCAACCTTGTAGCAATGCATACAGGGATTTGAAGAAGCTTGGGGAGAAGGGGATGGTGTGGGCTCCAAACCAGACTTTGGATAGGAGCATAGAGTTGGCAAGAACAACCCTGCAGTGAGGGTAGTAGGGTGGGCTCTGAGAGAGGCGATTCGCTTCGTCACGTTGTCCAGTATATGGCACTCCATTACTGCTGACGCGTATCCTCCTGCCTCCAACCACACGCCCAGATGGCGTACCGGTCCTATGGTAGGACGTGGCACAAAGGGGAGCACCAGTGGAGCGGTGTGTTTTGAGTTAGTAAGGCGTGGACTTGGGTGAGCAGATGGGCAGGGTTGGGAACTACTTGCTGGGGCCCAGCAGTTCTGAAACTGACCAAGGAGGATGATTTCAGTTTTGGAGGCGTTCAGTGCCGCGTTGCTTACCCGGGAATATTCCTGGATGAGGGCTTCAAGCGCGCATGCATCTTTGTTATTAGACATCCCCACCACGCAATCATCTGCAAATGCCATCATCTTGACTGGGGTTTGGCCTGGCACATGGACCCCAGTGAGTTGGGCATTCACATTTCGCAGTAGTGGGTCAAGGCTGAAGTTGTATAAGAGTGGGCTCAGGGGTCCCCTTGTCGCAGGCCCCTTTAAGGACGGACTACTTCCGTTAGGAAACCTGGGCCGCGCACAGCCATTGTTGCAGATTCCATGAGCAGCATCACCCAGTTAATGAAGCGGGGAGGTAGGCGGAATTGTTGGAGGCAGGCCCTAAGGTATTCCCAGTTTACTCTATCATAGGCCTTTTGTTGGTCAAAGAATACAAGTGCCCCAGAGGCTGTGGACTGACACACATTAGCCACAGAGTGCACGTTATCCCAAATCGACCTTCTGGGGATGAAACTGAATTGTTCTGGAGAGATGGTGGCAGATGCTACAGTCCCTAAACGGTTAGCCATAATTTTTGTTAAAATTTTGGTGTCTGTGTGTTTATTAGAGAAATGGGGCGCCAGTTGGCTAAGTCTAGCCTATCCCCTTTCTTGAAGAGTGTGACTGTAAAGCCTCATGTCCTCCTGGTAGGAGGCGCGTTTCCAACAGGCTTTGGTTGAGTGAGGCTAGCAGCAATGGGGATATATATTTAACATATTTTTTGTAGAACTCATATGGAATATCATCTGGGCCTGGGCATTTTCGGTTTGGCGCACCGCGAATGGTAGTCCATAATTCGTTCAGAGTAATTAAATTCATTATTTCCGGGTATTGGAAAATGGTGCGGATATGAGCTCTGTTGAGAAATTCCGCCATTTTGGCCAGCTGAATTGGTTCAGCTCGGTATAACTCAAAGTAATATCTTTGCATTTCGATTGCCACTTCAGTTGGTGTGTCCACAATAGAATTATCCGATCTTCACACCTGTGTGCAGGCCACGCTCTGGCGTGGTGCAAATTTTTTTTTGAAGAAGTATGCAGTGCACTTGTCACCTTTAGAGATGCGTGTGGCCCTGTATTGGACACAAACCTGATGTTTGTGTTGCCTTTCAAGTGCATTGAGGTGGGCTGCTGCCTCCGCCCACTTCTGGCCCCATGCAGGGCTATATCCTGAGACTGGAATGTTGGACTCCAAGTGGGTCAATTCCGCCAGTGCACGCGATATAACTGCCGATGTGGCTTGTGAGCGTCTGGATGAGAGATGGCGATAGTGGCGGATGGTGTCTTTTTTGAAAGTTGCCCATGTGGAAATGGGGTCCATGCAAAACGGTGCAACAAACAATTTTGCCAAAGTTGCCTCTTCCACCCACGTGGAAAATCCTGGCGATGCAAGCTCTGGGGGGCGGATTTTGCACCAATGTGGGGCCTTTGCAACTGTGATGGGTAAGTGGTATGTTATCGAGACCAATCGGTGGTTGGAGAATTCCATTTTCATTGTTTTGAAGTGGGAGATGTGGGGTTGGAATTTCGCCGGCACTAGAAAAGGTCGATGTGGGTCATGGACCTTAATTGGCCATTGTGGACGTGGGGACATGTCATGTTTTCGAGCAGTGGGGCATGTCATGGCAGCGCATCCATTAACCCAAAGGTGGCTTTTAGAACGCATAGTTCTACATGACCCTGTGGGGCGTGGGGTGAGGGCGGCCACCGGTCCATTAGTGAGGTTACACAACAGTTCATGTCACCAATTAGGAAAGAATTGGGGGGTAGCGGGAGGGATTTGACCAACAAGAAAAATTCCTGACGCTCTTGTGCACCGTTTGGGGCGTAAATGTTGACGATTTTTGTGTGCAACATCAGCCCATGAGAAGGTGACAACGAGCACTCGGTCATTTAGGAATGTTTCTGAAGATGTAAATTTGAAAAAATTGTTTTTCTGAATTAGCACCCCACAGTGCTTCAACCAAAAGGATAGGGATGGTAGGAGCATTGTTTTCCAAGCTTCCTCAGAACCTTGTGGACAGTGGGTTTCCTGGATGGCCAGGATATCCACGGGTAAATTATTTTGTAAAAAACTCAGTTTCCTAGCCCGGGATGGGGAGGCCTTGAGTCTGGCGATATTCAGCGTCCCTAGAGTGAAGGTTTCCCCCATCGCACCTTAGGTGCAAGGGGGTGGGCCCCCTGGCCCACCAGCCTCTTCCAGGTCCCCACGGGCTTTCACAGCAGCGCGGGTATTAGCAGCAAAGCTAATGGGGTTTTTGTTAATTTTTGTGGAAAGAGTCGCGTTGGCTTTGGCCTTCGCTTTTTGTTTTCCTGACGTCGGACAAATTTTTTGCGGTGCGGACAAGTTTGGTGCACCGTTGAGTGGGGCAAAAATTTTTTTTTGGTTGGGATAGGTCCCAAGTCAGTTTCAACTGGGGCTTGGGTGCAGCAATTGGGTGAGATTGAATCTCCCATCAGATCCTCAGATTGAGTGGCCCATTTGGCTTGGGCCTCCCAATCTGATTGGGTGATGGATTCCCGAGTTGCTTCCGCCGTGAAGGTCTCCATGTCCTCCTGGCGTTGTGAGTGTGGGATGGTGGTGGTGACCTTGGCCGCTTCCTTGGCCGCGGTCCTATGGGCCTGCTTGGCCTTCTTCCACTCCTGCGGGGAGATGGGCTTTACCAATAGGTAGCAGCCTTGTGCTCCCCACAGGAAAGCCTCTTTGGTGCTTGCGGTTGGTTCGTAGTGCGCCTCTCCGCTGGCCATAGCCGCTGAGGGGTGCTCTTGGAATATAACGCCCTCTTTGATGGGGCACATGTGTGCCTTATGGCCGAATGCATCACAGTGGGTGAAAATGGGGGGCGCGCTGTCCACGGTTACCCGGAATGGGTGGGTGGTGTGCCCTGCGATGTCAATAAAGGTGGAGTGCGGGATCTGGGTTAGGTCCTTCGTGATCTCCTCAGTTGGGGTCAGAACTGCGATGGCTTTGCCGGTGCACAGGTGTGGCATCAGCATGAAACGTTGCATTTCGAAAGATTGTATTTTGCTGTATATGGTGAGACCATCTTTCAGGTGTTGCTCCAAAATGTCACGTTTTACCGTAGTAGGCAAAAAGTCAAACGTGAGGAAAATTTGGTTTGATTTTGTCCATCTGGTGCATTTAGTTTTGACGACCCATTGCCCTTCGGGGAGGTTGACCACTACGCACACCGCTGCAGCCTCGTCTGCTGCTATTTTGCTTTCAAAATCTAGGTCCAGCCAACCGCACGACATGGAGTGAGGTGCAACATACACCGCAGTCAGGAAAATTTTGTGTACATCTTCACAAAATTTTTCCCATAGGGCCATTTTTTGGATGTCCAGATACACATGGACTCCGAATTCCACCGATGAAAGTGGCTGGGAATGTGGCGTGTTGATGTACTGGTTGCATCGTGCTTGCCATGCGAGTATCTCTGGGGAAATTGTGACCGCCAGTTTTTTTAGATTTTTTTCTATTCCGCCGGATTCTCCAGGGCGTTTTCAAATGTTAGAGGCCACGGGCCTTCCGCCTGCTCCTCTTGCCTTGCTTGCCCAACTGCTCCCAGACATGGGCGCAGACTAATCCCCTCTATGAGATTATCAAACTAGATTTAGTCTTGAATTGAATGGGTTGCAATTGTGTTTGCAACGAGAAAGAAAAGTAAAGGTGATCAATCTTTACTAGTATAAAGCTATTTCCATTAGTGATGAGGAAGGGGACCTACTACGTCCAAACTGATGGTGTGGAATGGTTGTTGGGGGGTAGTTGGCTGATTCTGGTATCTAGTCTTGTAATTGAATTGCTTTTTCATGTAAGGCAGGCTTCTAAGACGTCAACAATTGATTCCATAATTTCATCTCAGTAGTACCAATCCTTGATCTACTCATAAGTTTTATTGGCTCCCCCATGACCTAAAGTGGAATGAGCTTCTAGAATAGCGGGTACACGTTCAGAGGGCCGAAGGTAAGGCAGCCATTTGGTGCCAACCTGCTAATATAGCTTCCCGTTTTCCACTTTGGTGTTATGTGTGTGCTGAGCTAGCATCTTCTTCACAGGCTCATCCTCATCCTCCCATTCATTTAGGGTCATTAAGAGATTATATAACCTCTCTGCCTCACTATTATCTAAATGGAGGATGGACAGTCGATTTAACCCATCAACATTCATGTCACAGGTCCCAGCACGGTGGTCAATTTTCATATCATAGGGCTGGATCTTTAGAGTCCACCGAGCTAACTTGCCAGAAGTGTCCTTCATGTATTGTAGCCATATATGCGAAGCATGATCAGCAACCACAGTGAAAGTGGTTACATATAGGAAAGGGCGTAATGTTTTACATATAATAAAACGGCAAGGCACTCCTTCATTGTTACACTATAGTTATGTTCTGCTTTTGACAGCATTTTGCTAAAATATGGCACATGATGATAAACACCATTTTCATCTAGTTAGGTTGAAATGGCTTAACAGCATAGTCGGAAGCATCAGTAAACAGAATGAATGGTTTACCATAGTCAAGATGCCTCAATATATGAAGTTTTTGTAATAGAAGCTTCATCGTCTCAAAAGCGGCTTTTTGTTCAGCACCCCATTGGAAGGGGGTGCTCTTAGTCATCAGGCGGATGAGAGGTTCTCTAAGTTGTGCAAACTTAGGGATGAATTGATGGTAACACCCCATCATCCCTAGAAATACCTGTACATCTGCAAATTTTTGGGAGAGGAATTTTTGTAATAGCTTCAACTTTATCTTGCATGGGTTGAATTCCCTTTTGGGAAATGGAATGTCCAAGGAAATCTAATTTCCTTTGAAAAAAGGTACACTTTTATGGTTTCAGCTTAATATTGGACTTACATAAGCGTTGAAACAACTCTTTTATGTGATACAGTTTTTTTTAAAGGTTTTTGAGAACACTATGATGTCATAGAGATAGTCAATGACATTACTTACTTTCAAGTCCTGCAGTATGTGATCCTTGGCGCGCTGGAAAGAAGCAGGAGCGTTACACAACCCTTGAAGTAATTGGGTGGGTTGAAAAAGGCCCTCACTGCAATTGGGAGCGAGTTTCTCCTGGTCCTCAGGAGAAAGATCCATTTGCCAATAGCCACTAGCTAAGTCCATGGCAGAGAAAAAGTTAAAGCCAGAGAGTTGTGACGAGGCGTCTTCAATGCAGGGAATAGGATAACTATCTTTTTTGGTAATGTTATATAACTTGTGATAATCCATGACTATCTGATGACCTCCATCTTTCTTTTTAATTAGCAAGAGAGGAGAAGACCAGGGACTTTGTGAAGGAACTAATAATCCAGCGTCTAATAATTGCTTGAGTTCCGTCCTCATTTTCTGTTCCTCCACCTTAGATTTTCAGTAAGGTTTTGACCAAATGGGATGAGCATCACCCACATCAATAGAGTGGCATCAGCCCTTCATGTAGCCATAGTCGTTATCTGTTTTGGAGAATATGTCGCTAAAGTTGTCCAGTAGAGCATGAACTTTTTCTAGTTCAGTTGGGTCAACTCATCCAAGATATGGACATTAGGTAAGGTTCATACCAGAATATCCAAGGGCAGTCCCATATCAAATGTAGAGCCAAAAAGGTGAATTTGTTCAACATCCTCCACAGGGACTATCAATCCTCTACCAATCTCCTGGTGAGATCTTACAACTATGTCCTTGCTGGTGAGATCCCCAACAAAAGAGTATTAGGCCTCTGATAGGTTGGACCTAAAATTTTAGGCAATACCCTAGGCTCTAGGAGGCTAACGCCCTTTGTACTCATGAGGTGCAACAAGCAGTGATGTGGGATTTGAAGGGTGATCTTGGTGTCAACCATTCTTTTTTCACCCGGCTTATTTACTGCTTCATCCACGGCATAAAATGGTATACCATCCCTAGCATCCACTGATTCAGGAAATTTTTGTATATCATCCAGCCGTGGTATTTTGTAAAGGTAAAGCGGAAAACGGGTACTCAACTAGACAAGAGTATTCACTCTTGCTGGGATCTTTATTGGACAAAACTAAAAAACTTCTTAATTGAGTAATGAAAAGAAACCTTGCTTAATACTATGATTCCCTCATATTCAACCATAAACTGCGTGCCTATGAGCATATCATAGTTGTTGTTATCTTACGCCACTGCGAGGGCTGATAACATAAGTTTCCCAATGCGAATGGGAAGGGAAGAGTAAGCCCCAATGGTCCAGGTGCTGCTCAGGCCAGCTGTTCCAAACTCTTGGTTGTAATCCAAGTACGCGCCAACTTAATCTTTTTCATCAGCTTTGAGGAGATTGCGTTTACTGGGGAGCTAGTGTCCATAATAGCCAACACTCTGACTTTTTGAATATCCACTTCCACTTTAGTGAGGGTACCCCCAAAGCTAGGAGCCAGAGATAAGACCACTTTTAGATGGAAAGTAGAGTTTAGCTTGCGAGCTGTATCAGGGTATCTTTCCAAGATAGACTTCATAGTATGACCTTGTTGGAGTGGGCGAATTAAATAAGACAGGATTTGATATGCATCGCTAGCAGTATCAATAACCACAGGTCTCCCTAAAACTTAGCTAAGGTATGTATTATCCAGTATGGTGGCAGCATTAATCCTCCGGCGTTTAACCAATCAGGGACTTTCACTTCAGCAGGTACTCCTGGTACCTAGTAACCAACTTCTTCATAACCCCCCTCAGATTCATCCCCAGGGGTATTTTCAATAAGAGATATAGGCATAATTTGAGGTAATAAGGCAGGCACATGAGATTTGTCAGAAATAGGGGTGCCTATCCCTACGTCGACATCTTTTTTCCCTGCTCCTGTTCCTCAGTGTCAGCTTTCTTTTTCCAGCACACAGCCTCTTGGTGTCCAAACTTGTTGCAATATGCACACTGAGGACGTTCAGGCCACTTGGCTTTTGGTTTGGGCTCCTCAGGGTCCATAATTTGAATAGGCTCTTTTTTATCTTCAATGGCCAAGACCCAAGGCTTGGGCTTTTGATCATCTATAGCGAAAACACGAGGTCAGGATACTACTCCTTGAGGTACCTCAAGCTTGTGGAAATCAGCAACATCTAATAGAGCTTCTTTTATATTATTGACGTTGCGGAAATAGTATTTAACAGAAGTGATATGCATCGCCAAAGAGAGGTGAGATGCCACCCAGATAGTACAGCAGCAACAACGTCGTCCGAGGTCAGCATCTTAGAGGTTAACAAAGTCTATGCATCAATATAGAACCAGTCTGCAAAGGCAACCACTGACTCTCCTCTTCTCATACTAATGCTCATGAAAGCTTGCTTCTTCACGATTGATCTTTGTTTTGAGCCAAACTCATTAATGAGGTCCTTCTTACCCTCGGACAGGTGCTAAGAGCATCCATGTGTGGAACCATCACTTCTTGGACCATGCGACTCAAACAAGAGAGGACGTGTTTGACCTTCTGACAATCAGTTGCTCCTTCCATAGCGGCTTCATAAACATATAAAAATTAAGCGATGATGCCTTCGCCAGGGATGAACTTATCCTTAAAAGTAGGTTTGAATACACTCTGGTCACCAACAGAGAGGGTATGAACCGCAGGGGCATCAGTCCCTGTAGTTTCTGAGCGTAGGTCCAACTGATCAAAAGAGCGAGAGAGGATCAAGCTGGTCTTGAATAGCTTCAATACTGTTTTTCATGGCAGTGAAGGATTTTTGGAACTTCTGAGAAGTGGATTCATATAGCCAATAAAGCTTCCACCCTCTTTTTTTGAGTTTCTAGTTTTTCAACCTGATTCTCCAACGCTTTAACTTTAAAACGAAGTTGGGACACAAGGGAGCGCAGGTTTTGGTAATCAACTTCTACCACCCCCACACGGGCTTTTAGCTCCTCTTTCATCTGCTTATACCGTTCATTGTCACGTGGATGGGGGCTTTGTGACTGTACGTCCCCTTTAAGCTGTTCATAGCTAAGCTCAACTTGTGTAGACCGACCATACACATCTTTTAATAGAGTAAATCCTTCAAGTGAGGTTTTAGCCCCTTGAGCTTCTTTATTTCATTCACTAATCCTATGAAATAAATATTTAGTATTTTCAAGAGAAGTTTTGAGGGTTAGTCCTCTTTCCAATTGTGCAATCTTAGCTTCTAAATCTGACATATCCTTATAAGATTCATGTAATAGACGTCGCTCAAGCTCCTCAATTTGGGACAGGTATTGGGCTAATTGCTGTTCCATTATAGCCATATGTTGTTCCTCCCCAGGTTAAGAGGTAGACATATGTCTCAAAAGGTTTAAGCGAGTTTGCTCATCATGCTTTTCAAGTTCTTTAGAAAACTCCTCAAGCATAGAGCTGGTGCTAGCAGTAGATGCATGTAACTCATCACGGAAAGTCTTCATGTCCTCTTCTACATACTTTACCACCCCTGTATCCATGGTGGTAAGCCATTCATGTAACTGTATAAGGAATTTATGATTTGCCTCTATACCAGATTTAGTTGTTCCAATATGTTTAGAGGTCAAATGATACAAATTCTCATAAGCTAATCTTAAGGCATCATGGTTTGCTAGGTGTTGATGAAGCTCTTCATGATGAGCAGCTAATAGATGTATCATATGGAATAAAGCAGGATGGGCAAACTTGCGGACATAGGTAGTTAGTTTGGTAAGCTGACTATAGGCACTAGGAAGAATTTGAGTTCATAGAGTTACCTAAGTCAGCCTTCTACAGAAGAACCTCTTTCTCATGAAGCAACATCACCAGGGTTTATATGCCATGCATTAGGTCTCTACTACCTCGGATGCAGTCCAGGTAAAGCAGTGGGATTCTGGTATCAAAACTCTTTCAAATGGTTCTCCTCTGAATGACTAGGCTGGGGGCTATCCCTATGATCATCTTCTGACCATCGCCATTTTTCACCCAGCTAGTACACTTCTAGCTGGTACGCCCTCCATTTTATTGAGCAGTATTCTTTGAGTTATACAGGGTGGTTCCTGTAGTGAACACCAAATTTTGTGGGATCTGGCAAGGGTTCTAGCTCGCAGGTGCTGAACGCGGCAGGATATCCACAAAAATAATAAAAACTTAAAATTTTATTTTCTTTTTAGTAGAAGAAAAATTGAGCGATTTTTAAATTTTATTTGGGTGCGCAGGTTAGAGCAAAAAAAGTGATGAACTCAATACCAGCATTCAGTATTTAAGCTTTGGTAAAATTTGAGAATAGCAGGGTTTTGTAGTAGCATGAGGAATATTCTGAACCACATCCATTTTAGGAAATATGGTGCATTAGCGTATCAGATCTCATAAATTTTTGAGAACATTTGGACAAACAACAGATGAAATGGGGTTTTGGGGCATGATGTACCCATTTGAAAATGTCAATGTATTTCACCCAATCACCGCAGAGTAAAATACTTTCACCTCAAAACCTCCCTCACGCCTATAAAGGGGGTGGTCCCCATGTAGGTGTTTTAGCTGAACCAGAGGCGGCAGGGGATGAACTGTTGGGTGAAAGACCCAAAGTTGGAGAAATCTGACTATATGTTTTTTAAAGGTTTGTCTGTGTACTATTTATAAAAGTATTACCCCAATTCTTAGGGTTCCACCGAGAATTGGCCAGGGTCTTTTGGCCAATATCATTAGTGGTATCATTTAAACGGTTAGTTTTATTATTGGAAATATTCAAATGGCCAACGTTTCCCCTTGTTAGCTGCTTTTGACCCAAAACATTCTTCATTGGCAGCTGGGAGGGCAAATGTCTGACAGCTCCCTTTATCTTTCTCAGTTCACCAGCTTAATTTTGCAATTACTATTCTGAAATGCCTAATCTTGTACTCCTGATGATTTTGTGTGTGAGTTGGTGGCGTCAGCATCATGTGAGTATCCTTCTGGAATCTATCATGCTGTTTTTTTAATGATCAGGTGGAGGGCGAGTTTTCCTTACTGGATACCCTTACAAAGCTCAAGGCCTTGGATCAGTTACATCTTTCATATCTCCCATTGATCTTCCATTAGATTTCCCTGGTGCGTTGATGGGCTATCAGATCATCTTTGACTATGAAAAAACTAAATGCTTTCCCCCACATATGGAACTCATTTGTGAATTTTTAGACAACGTTGTAGGTGGTGAACATAAATTTCCCACTGTTCCTGCATACTGCAGAGGAGGAAGCTGCACTCAATGCATGGTTGATGACATGATAAATAAAGGGTGGTTGATAAAAGAGAGTTTTTCAGTTGCCTCTCCCGTTGACTTTGCCAAGAAGGCCGATGGTTCCCTTTATCCCTGCATGGATTATGGGCACTTCAACGATATCACAGTTCATGCCCTAACCCCTACAATTGTAACAGACAATTGGAAAAGCAATTGCAAACTTGCAAGTGTTTTCAAAACTCAATCTGGTCAACTCTTTTAATCAAGTTTGGGTGAAGGAAGGTCAGGAATGGCTTACCACTATTTGGATGAGGCGAAGTATATTCCAACTTTAAGTAATGCCTTTGTGCTGAAGAATGCGCTCCACCTTATAAAGGATGATTGATAGTATGCTTGGGAATCTCCAGTTTATCTTGCAATCGCATATATTAATAATATCTTGCAAATTCTCCCTCTTCTGAGCAACACTCAATGGACTTGGAGGCGTTAGTGGCTGTCCTGCACAAAGCTGGTTTATTTGTCAATCCATCAAAATGCAAGTCTTATTAGGAAGAAGTCACCTTTTTGGAAAATCTCGTCTTGAAATATGAGTATGCCATCCCGCTTAGCAAACTGGATGCCATCTTTGAGTAACCAACTCCAAAAACTCAGAAGAAAGTGAAAAACTTCTTGGTTACCATCAGATTCCTGATAATGTATTAGGGATTTTTTATTCTCAATAATAGGTGAATCCATCAGTTTACCAGGCAAACAGTATGAAGACTGTGTCATTGGCTTTTTCACAATCATTGGTGACCTTTCCCTATAAATTCGCAGGGCGACCAACCAACCCAGCAGACCAACAACTTCTCCTTATGAGGCTTGACCACTCGTTATGGCTCAGAGGTCCTCTTTGGGACTTGTCCAACGATTGTTATTCAGCGGCCTCTATTGAATCCCTTGGGGTTTCCCCCATCAATCTTTCCAGTTCATCATTGTTGTTGCCTATGCCCCAGTCCTGCGGGGTTTCCATCTAGTTCAAGGTTGGCAGTTGGTTGCACCGACCACCCCAGGTGTTTTAACCCAGCACCTACCCTCTTTGGATCTTGAATCCCATGTCTAAAGCTAAGCTAACCACTGTTAACTAAAAAAGTAATAAAGGTAGGTAAAGAAAGTTATTTACTAGAATAAAAAGCCCACCCTTAAATAGGGGGGCCAAAATATGACTATTGTGATCATACTGGTGTATAATTGTCACAAGGAATATAATGGTAAATAGGGTGGTGAGGTTATGAACTACTTGAGGCTGTATCATTGGCGGTTGGTTTAAAAAAGGTTATATCATATGAAATTCATCAGCTCATGGGTAATTGATTACATTCATTAGATATAGTTTATATATCACATGTGAGGCAGCATCTTAATGCAGATCAAATTTAACCTTAAATGGATTTGCTTCATTCCTGCTCACCTCCTATTGTAGTCTCATATTGACAACCAATCAACTTGTTAATTTATGGCTATTCTAGTTTCATCAATTCAGCAATGGTTTGATTCTCAAAAAGGTAATCCAATTGGTAAATTCATTGTGTAATAAATTCTTATCAATAATTATAATCCACTCGCCATGAGATTGGCATCACAAAATTTATTCTTCTCTTCAGGCAAACTCTCAACCTTTTAATGCACAAATACTAGGTGAGCGAGATCTAATCTCTGACTCAATCCTGAGGTTAATGCTGAGCTTAATCCTTTAGCTAAGGCTGACCTCAACTAGGAATGAACTTCTAACATATTTCCCCACCTAGCCTTGGCTATAGGGTCTTCGCCTTGCTCTCATCCAATATCATTCTCCTCCCCCACATCTTACTCAGATTTTGGCCTCTGGTTAGTCCAGCAGCACACTAACAGATCCCTGTAGTGAGAACCAGTTGTTAAAATCTGAGGATCGCTCACTTGATAAATTTGATCCTGAATGCTTAATTGGGTTGAAGTTCAGCCAAATGATCCTCAATTTTGCCTGTGGCTTACATTATTTTGACCATTCAGAAGCTCACTAGGCATATTCAAATAACCTTGACTCTTCTGGTCGACTTTGGGCTCAATTTTCCCTTTGTATTTGAGATTTCTTACTGAGGCAGGCAAAGGTACAAGCTGTGGATTCTGAGATTCAAGCTTTTTAACACATTTTAAAGAGAGACTTTAGATGAAAAATCAGTAAAAAGATTAAATAAAATATATTTTTATTTAGACTATACTATTTAAATGATTATTTGTTAGGCCAGGCGCTGGTATTTATACCTCTAAGGCATCTTCTGGCCACATATCAAGCACGCAACTTTCACAGATTATTTTCCACCTCAGTTCAGCTCTTGAACTAATATGACTATGAACAGTTGCTAGGTTTATTGGTGGCAAAATACTCTCATATTTGGGAGGATTTCAGGGATAAAAATCGCAATATGAACATGCAAAATTGTCCTAGGATCATCTCAATTTGAGTTTTGTCATAATGCTGTCAAATTATGGCTTCTGGGAAATTTGGCATTGATTTCAATTAAATGACATAACCTAATCAGGATGTTGGCAGGCCTCTCTTGATAGCAATATGTACTCCCATTAGGGCGGTCTATGTGCAAGTGCTATTGTGCCAATTACAAGGATTAACATATAAAGTTCGCCATAAGGTGAGAAATAAGTTAGTCTTAAGACCAACCCAATTTGAGTTTTATCATAAAGCTGACATAAAATGACTTCCTAATCCGGATGCAACAGGTCTCTCTTAATAGCACTAGGTATTCCCATTTTGGAAGTCAATGTGCAAGTGCTATTATACCAATTACAAGGATCAGCATACAAAATTTGCCATAGGGCAGGAAATTAGTTGCAACATTATAATATCAATCTTATTATTCTATTTGTTCATAGTATCTTTAAAGGTGTTTTAAGGATTAATTAATAGATGATTTATTAAGATAAATGGTTAATATTAATCCCCATTAGTTGGGACCAAATGTCAAGGTTTTTACATGTATAATCATCCTAAATTATGTGAGATATTTGGTCTAAATTGAAAAGTGGATAGATAAATTAAGTGCATTGAGATATTCAGCCTGAAGTGTTTGGATAATTAATTAGGTTGGCATTGAGATATTTGGTCCGACCTGAAAAGTGGATATTTGAATAAAGTTGTTGAGATATTTGGCCAAAACTCTAAAGTGTTTAGTTGAATTAAGTGGTATAAAGATATTTGGCCTAAACTTCAAAATGGATACTTGATTAGTTTAGCGTTGAAATATTTGGCCAAAACTGTAAAGTGGATAATTAAATAAAGTTGGCGTTGAGATATTTGGCCCAAGCCATATAAATATAATTGGCTTTAGTTGAGCATTAGAGTAAGTAGCCCAAGTAATGGAAGAATAATCAGCATGACATGTTAGTTGTCAAAGGGTTTATTTTTGGGTCAACCACCAGAATCTGACAAAAAGGTTCACCCCTGCGCTCTCACAGCTGTCTGCCTCTCTCCACCCACTCATGGGCAAAAACTTCCCCTTTCACTGGGTGTCTGAGTGCAAGCAAACATTCAATTCAATTTAAGGAGGTGTTTTTGTCACCTTCCATCCTTAAGCACGCGGATCCTGCTAAAGCCTATATCGTAGCATCCAATGCATCTTCTGCCATGGTAGGGGGCTATCTTTGTCCAAGAGCATTATGTATTGTAACACATGGTTGCATATTTTCCCAAAAGTTTTCTTCAACCAAGCAATCCTAGGCCATCTACATTAAGGAGTTGGCAGCCGCGGCTTGGCCTTGACCCACTGGCGGTATCTCTTTCATGGTGCTCGGCATGAATTGACTGTGCATATGGACCACCAAGCTCTCCTCTAATTCCGCAATCCACAGAAGTTGGCACATCAACAGGCCCAAGCCTACTGGGAGTGTGAAGCAATAACTTTATATGATTTTGTGAAGGGAGCTCTAAATGACCTTCCTGATTTTCTCAGTTGCTGTGGGAATTTTCATATGACCACATTATCCAGCTTACAAATTATTTAAGCTTCAATTGATTTTAAATTAGTTCATTTATTTAATTTATCTTATTGATTAAGCTTTGAGATGTTGATTGATTATTCTGTCTCTTTGGCAATAATCACCAATTAAATTGTTAATCGTAATTCTCATAGGATCGTATCTGATGATAATTACGGTTACAATTTTGTCAGGGATTGTTGCCAAAATTTTTAAAGATGAGTAAATTGACTCTAAATGGGTAATTACTCATGGGAAATCTTCAGGTTTGGTAGCTGACATGTGGGCTGATACAAATATCGATTTAATTATGCTATTCCTTGTGAATATCAACTGGAATATTTCCTGAAATTGAACCAATATCCCTTTTCTGTCAGCTAGGCATGTCGAGATCATTGTAGATATCCCTTTTTGTCAGCTAGGCATGTCAAGAACCTCATTATTACCACAAACACCCCTAACACATGTTCTTCATCATTTTACCCTATAAATATTCCCTCTTTCTATTAATAAAATATCTTAGTACTGTGAATACTTTATTGTTTTCAATTGTCGATTGTTTGCTTCAAAGTGAAGTTGTGAAGAATTACATCCTTTCTAAGTGTCAATGCCAGAGTGAGGCTAAAGTCACTTGAATCCTTATATATTGCTAGAGTGAGGCTGAAGTCACTTGAACCTTTAATTTGCCAGAGTAGGGCTGAAGCTACCCATTTAACCAAACTCACCTAGGCTAATTGTCTTCATACAATTATCAAATTTGTATTTACTCCCAGAGTCAGTAGTTTAGTGAACCTGTTCATTAGTAGAAACCCTGCGGTTTTTACATGTGGTGCTCAAGCAGGGGTTGATTTAAGTTTGCTAGAACATAAATCCGCCATTTAATTA